>BGPR01050685.1:0-11003 GCA_013235015.1 Araneus ventricosus
CGCTTATCGCTTATATCTATACCTCCTCTGTTTCTTTATTCTTTTAAGAGAAATAATAAATTTTTCTTCCTACTTCCTTCTTATTGAGTTTTTATTTTTATGATTCATTTCGTTCTATTTCTTTAATCGAATTTTTTTCCGTCTACTTCTACGACAATCTTTTCTTTTCACAAGAAACATAATCAACTCTTGTATCGACAATGAATACTTTTAACCACAATGGTACGAGTCCAAGAAAGTTATTTTCGTTTTTTCAGTGATTTATTAAGAGATAGAATGGTTTTTTCAGAGATAAGGGGCTTTCGATAGAATCTAATCTGAAGTTATCGTTATAGAATTTCTTTCTCTCTCTAATTTTGAAATCTGAAACTTATTAAATTATGCAATCAAACAGTAAATTTAAATGGAAAGATATTCTTATAAAATCTAACGAATGTAAATAAAAGTATTGCGAAAATAAGTAAAGAAAGATGCATTTTACCATCCAAAATATTTTTACAACTTAAATTAATTTAAAACTTCACAGTTTTGGCTTATATAATTATTTATTTAAGTATCTCTTTAATTAATTTTTTATTTGTCTCGTTATAATCGCTTTATAAATTTTTTGAAGTCTTATAAGTGGTCCGTTGGGAAACGTTTTGTGTTTGATTCAATTTGCAAACAATTTAAGGGAAACTAAAGAGACTTGATGCTAGTTTTAATTTTTCTAATGTTTTTCGAATATTTTGATTATTAGTCTCATAAAAAATTGGCAAATTACTATCTTGCTTTAACCCTCTAAGCGTTTCAGACGTATTTTTCCGTTTCTCATATTCAGTTCAGAAGCAGATACTCATGTCCATGTGTATAATTTCTTAAAATATCATGGATAAAACGTTCTTATGATTTCAGAGACTTGAATAAATGCAATAAAGATCAGAGTATTCAATTTAAAAGCAAATTTTCAAGACTTGTAAGCTAGTACATCAAAATAGCTCACCGCTTTGAGGGTTAATCGTAAAGTAAATATGTTTCATGAAATCACCTAGAATCAAGTCTCAATGAGAGTAGGGGACTTAACCCCATGAAAGAAAGATTAGGCCCTAGGGGTTTATTCTTTAAATAATAATTTAATCTGCATTTAGATAATTTTTGTCATAAAGAAGCTCAACTACCAAAAACACTAGCAATTACGTCAACAACCAAGGCGAAGAATGCTAACAAAACCATCAAGCTTGATTGTTTGGATTCCCACAAACTCCACCTCACCAAAAAGTGATCACAATTATGCACTGTTCCTTAGTCTCCTACGAACACCGAATTTGTAGCAAATAACAAAATAAATCATCATTGTTGCAACGCAGTTCAAACCGTTTTCATCGTTTAAACAAATATTTAATTCCGAATTTCTCTTTCATTGTTAAGGGCTGAGTTAATATCCTAATACATTTTGCTTTCATATTTCATTTCATCAAATTTTTTGTGGAATCTGCAAACTAAGCTCATTGAGATATTAGGTATATGAAGAAATATATCCAATAAGCTGAATGTTAATGGTTGGAATGTTAACGGTTGCTATGTTTTTATACTTTTTTTCAGCATATTTTAATTCAGCAAGCATGCCCCTGGCCATAAAATGTGCTGCGCCATTTTAATTAGAAATCAAATGCATATTTTGCAAGAGGATTAAGAAAGTGAAGATGGCGCTGACAACTTGCAATTAGATGGTGCATGACATGGTCAGTTATTTGACCCCATTAAGGACATTTATGTAGACAGTGAACAGAACAGATGCAAGGCTACTAAAAGAACATGGGTTAAATATCTACTACAATCCATAAAATGTGTTGCGCCATTTTAATTAGAAATCAAATGATATTTTGCAAGAGGATTAAGAAAGTGAAGATGGCACTGACAACTTGCAATTAGATGGTACATGGCATGGTCAGTTATTTGACTCCATTAAGGACATTTATGTAGACAGTGAACAGAACAGATGCAAGGCTACTAAAAGAACATGGGTTAAATATCTACTACAATATTTTTACGTTGTTAAGGGAACCATGAATATAAAATTATGCAAGATTCAATTGGAATTATATTCCTGGCGAACAAGCTGGTCGCCAAAGGCGGCTAGTCTTAGAAATAAAACTTGCCGCATTTTAAATATTGCTCAGTAACACTCAGTTTATTCGATTGTTGACTAAAACTATGTATAGTGAAGGAACAGGCAGGTTACAATCATATATTTGAGTATAGTTGTATACTCATTCAATAGATAACAATAGATTCCTTATTTTGTTCAAGTATTTTTGTAAAGTTCAGAAATGGTCTGCATCCAGTAATAGTCATAATTGTTACATTGTTTATATTACCTTCTTATCAAAAATGTGTTCTTCCAAACTGAGGCAATGGCATGCAGATAGTATTTAAGGGTCGATTCTTTTTCATTCGAAGGAGATTCTGCATTCAAAGCTAACTTTTTTCAACTAATTTTGTTAGATAATTAAATGTTGGATATCGCTCAGCTCGAGGTATGTGAAATTTGAATCGAAAATAACTACTTTGATTAAAATAATTGATGATGCTAAAATACCTCGACTCCTAATTCTAATTTTATAAAATAGCAGAAAAAATATTGAAAGACAAAATTTGTAACATACGTATTTAAACAGGTAAATGATGCAATATGTGTTTCGAAGTGTCTCAACACTATAGAAAGATCTTGAAATTTAGCAATTTTCGCTGTAGTAATACGGATAATCGATTAATACATAACTAGAGGTCGCCTAGCGGTCGAAATTCGACCGTAATTCATTAAATTTTTAAGTTTGAACGTTATTGAGGTTCTTTTGTCAAAGAATATACTTCTATAATCATTGTATATAATTTTTTTGAATTTTGTTCTATTACGTCAGCTGCGAGCGCGTACAAATACGTCATTATGCATTAATTTTCGGATTATATGAAAAATACGAACGATAGGGAAAATAAGGTATAGCTAGGCTAAGTTATATTTATAAAACAATAAAGCTTTTTTGACATTTCCTTGGGGTTTTTTATTGCTATACTGACCAGGTTTCTCCAAGACTACACAGTTAATTTGATGTCTTTTTCAAATTAATTTAAATAAAAAATTAATACAAAAAATGAAATAAAGAATACATGCTTACTATTTTTTATATATTTGTTATTGAAACAAAAAAAAACCGGGCGGTTAAAAAAATTATGCCCGACTGTTGACCACAGACTTTTATGTGTTTGACATTCAGTATGAACGTAAACAAAGAATGTTTTATTTTATTTTATTTAATGCATTAGTAATATATACTATATATAAATTCCTTAGAGACAATCTGTACTCTGTGCGACTGTTTGACCACAGACTAATATTTGTTTGATATTGACAGATTTAAATCATCCGCATTTTGTATGTCACTCCGAAGAGTTTTTTTATAAATAATCTAAATAAACTCCCTCTTAGAGTACATTTCACTGCGGGGGGATTAAATCAATTGCAAATCATCCATTCCGCATTCACTCCGCATATACTCCGCTAATTTTGTACAGTGTATAAACGTAAACAATGAATGTTTTATTTTATTTAATTTAATGTATTTGTAACTCATATTATACATAAATTTAATCTCTCTGCACTTCTTCTCCATATGAACTTTAACTATGCCAAATCTCACACTTCTCCGTGCGCGCAACGTGCTTAAAATGGGGTACAAAGTTTTTTCTTCACGTATTAATATATAGATTATATAAGAATATATAGATTCTATTAAAATATATCGATTATATTTGAATATATTGGTATCATATTCAAAACTATTTAACTGGACGAAATGGTGTATCTCTTAGCTTTATCCGCTATTGCCTATAAGATTCTTTCCTTTATACATTTTAAATTTCTGTTTCTCCAGCAAAACTGAAAATATCATACAAAAGAAACAACCAGTATTGGAAAATCTTATTTATCGTCCTTAGACTTACTCCCGCCAATTCAGAGATTAAGCGATTAAATTCTCACTCCATTTTCGTACGAAACAGTCATTCGGATGAAAAATCACTGACTGTCCCCATCACAAGAGAAAAAAATAAAGAAAACGAACAGAATCCAAATAAACTCACTTTCTCACAAGCGAAAAACAAGTTTTCTAACTCTTATCACCAGAGTCTAGTTGCTCATTACTTTGATGTATCATTTTCAGGGAAGTGAGGAGTGACTTTTAGAGTCCAAGAAATACACGTGGGCTTTATTTTTATTTTGGACTTTATTTATGGCTCCGGCTTTAGAGCTTTTCGACGAAGTGGAAAGTGATAACTGAGTAAGAAGCATAGCCTAGAAAGTGCAATGAAATGTGAACCAGCAGCTTAAGCTGTGAGATATCGCTGCCTCATTTCAACAGTTAATCAAGCGAACATGAAGGAATGGGAAACTTGGGTTACGTTTTACTCTACAACTTATGAATCCACGAAAACGACTTTGGATTCTTTCGAATCATATATTAGAAGATAAGATATACGATATGTGGCCATGGCATTGTTTTATTTCATTGTAACTACTTCAATAACAGCAATTGTAGGAATGTTATTCTATACACAAAGAATGTGCTTTGCTTAACTAACACTCAAAAATACAAAACTGGCAAGGTATGAAGTATTTTCTAAAGCTAATAGTTGTTACTCTGAATTCCAAGTATTTATTAAATTTTATGGAAATAAATACAAATTTAATATTTTTAATAATATTGAGTCTTTGATTTTTTACGTTTTGTGTTTTTGCTCTTAATCCTTTTGTGTTTCTAATGTTAAGCTTTTTTGTGTTTTTGGTCTTTATCTTTTTTTAGTTCATTTTTGTAAACGATTATTTTTAAATTGTTCTGATCACTCCTTGGGGTTCTTTGTAAATTGTTTTTTAATGCAGTTAATTTCTTTTGTTTTATGCTTCCCCTTTGGCTTGTGGAAGGCCTTACACCCTATCAGGTAGGCTGGGTCGGGGCGGGTTGTAGTTGTTCTTAAAAGTCAGGACCGTAGTAATTCATTTATTTTATTTACCTTCTTATTTATTTATTTATAATATTTTTAATTCTTAACTTTTTATTCCTTTATTTTTTATTTTCTTATTTATTTGTTTATTTTAATATTTTATCTTTAATATTCTTAATTTTTATTCATCTGTTTTTATATAACTTTCAATTAATTAAATAAATTATTTTTAATTTATACTTATTTTTATTATTTTATTTTATTAATTTATCAATATATTTACTTATTTTGCTTCTAGCACTATAAATTCACTGGTTTGAATCCATTCTATCAAAGACGGTCATTCATCTTAGGGACCTGATGCACTTAAATCATGACTATCTTAATGCATCCCCCTGATATTTAAGCTTAATTTTTATAGCTTAAAATGATATTAAGCTTATAATTTATAGCTACAAATGATATTATTTTTGAATTTATAGCTTAAAATGGTATCAAGCTTATAATTTATTACTACAAATGATATTAAGCTTATAATTTATAGCTACAAATGATATTAAGCTTATAATTTATAGCTACAAATGATATTAAACTTTGAATTTATAGCTTAAAATGATATTAAGCTTATAATTTATTGCTACAAATGATATTAAGCTTATAATTTATAGCTTAAAATTGCGAGATCCTCCCTCGTGTTGCATCAAAGGGATACATTAAAATAAATGAATTCAAATCAAAACTCTATACAATGAATTTACCAAAGATTTTAAAATTTGGAAATAATATGAAGTAATAAAAAAAATTATTTTTTCCTTCTCTTCCACAATATGTAAAAAAATGGGTAGTGTTTTGTAAATGAGTTTCGAGAACATTTCCTCCAAAAGCAATATTTCTTTATAGCTTTTTATTATATTAAATTTCTACTCATATTAAAGGTCATGTATTTTGAAGTTCTCAGAAAATATTTGAACTAGTAACCTTTAGTTAAATTTCAGACATTTCGAATGAGACATCTAAACATTGCATTAAAAACTTCGGAGTCTCCATAGCATTAATTAAGTGTTCGACGTCTCTTTAACAATTAATTTACAGAGTAATATCATATGGGAGACTAGTAACATACAAAGTAACCTGATTCCTAGTCGTAGTGTAGCTTCCAAGAAGAAGGAAAAAGATAATTAATAAAGTTTTTAGTTTTCCTTTATGTTCAGTGAAAGATTGTTTTAGAGAGAAGAATAATCAGAGGTCTCACTCCCCTAGACCCGAATGGCAACTTTTTTAACATTGCACTTTGTTAGATTGCAAAAATTGCATCTACATCATTTTTCGGTTTTATCAGCATTTTTAATTATTTAAATCTTCGCCACCAAAGTTTCTTTCATCTCGTGTGACATTTCTGGGAACTTTTGAAATTCAAACGGTAATTTTTAGCAGTTTCATTAAATATCTAAATTTTTCTTAATTATTTACTTTGTATTCGACTTAAACATTTATTGTCTCAACTTTTGATGTCTTTTCCATTAATATTTCAACTTTATTAAATTATAAATCAAAATTTTTCAACGGGACTATTTACTCGCCATCTTGTTCTGCGTAAGAATTTTGGCGTTATTTGGCTTTGGCGTCTCACTGGAAGCATTTTCCTTTGTCTGATTTAGATTGCTTTAAAATACGGAACGTAACGGTCACACCCTGGGGGTCGAATCAGTTAGATTTTTTTTCCTTCGGTTTTCTTCCCTTCAGGTGTGTTGGCCGGCTTAGAGAATTTATCTGAATCTATTGTAAGATGCAGAACCAGCAGAAAAATATTATTCTGAAGAAAAAGTCTGAATACAAAAGCGTATTGCTAAACGAAGATCTGGCGTTGGGCCTCTTCAGTATTGAATATGACAGACGCCGCACTGCAAAAGCGTGTTGATAAACGGTAGATTGGTTTTGAATCTCTGCAGCATTGAAAATTCTGATTTAGAATGACTCACAAGTTCACGTTGAGAATAAATCACTGTATTCGAAAATGGAACGAGTGGCCGACAGTGCTGTAAAAAAATAACGATTTTTTATTGTCTTGTGCCTCTACAGTAAGACGCTGTGCCATTTTGAATGGAAGCCAAGAAATGTGGTTGTATGAGACAACGCATTCTAAAATAATACACCAGTTATTGAAAGTTTTAATCTGAGTGGCGGTCTGATTTTTCTTTTTTACCAATCACCAAATGTGAGAAGCAGTTATATGTATGAAGGAAATAGTGCTCATGTAGCAAAATTTCAATTGAATGGCAGTCTCTTGCAATTTCATCAATTTGTTACACCAAGTTTTCGGAATAAAATGGGCTGTTAACAATAGTTCCGGGATGATGTTTTTGTGCCTATTTTTGCAACGATATAATGTAGTTACGATAAAGTATAATCCATTTTTCTTAATTTTCTAAGCATTGTATTCATGTGTATATTTTATTTCTTCTCTGTATATGTACGGTAATGTGCATCAATTTTGTTATGTCGATATTCTTGAACATGATTAATTTAAATTTGGCAGTAATAATCTTTAATTAATTGTCAATAAATAAATATTTAAAAGTAAGAACTTTGGTTTTCTTTGATTTTTCTATTTTTTTAAAAAAAATAACGCAAATGTTTCTTAGGTATTCAGTTTATTAATTTCTTTAGCGGCCAAGTTTTTTCAGGTCTGCAAAGGTAGGTGATTTATATGAGTGTAGCTAGAATTGCTTATTATTGTGTTTTATATTCCAGCACCCAGTATTGATATAACAATTTATATACAGGGTGTTCATTAATTATTGTCGGGGTTTCCGTACCTCATAACTTTCGAATAAAAAATATTACGCAAAAATCGATTACGTATTCGTAAATTACAACTCAAAGAATTTCATTAATGATATTAAAAAGATTAATGAATTTGCACATGGCTGCCCTTCGTGGCTCGTAACACATCGAGACGAAATTCGATTTCCCTCCAAGTGTTCTCCAGCATTTGTGGGGTAACATTTTGGATCGCAGTAACAATTCTGCGCTTCAGTTCATCAAGGGAGGGCACAGGGGTCTTGTACACAATGTTCTTGAAAAACCCCCAAACGAAATTTAGTTTCGAAAAACCATAATACCCACATTGCTTTTTCTTGCACGGTCGCCATTTTTATTTATGACGTCATAATTACCCAGACTGCAAATGTGCTAAGATCGCATTGTTGCCACGTAAAATTGTTTGGGTTGTAATTTACGAATACGTAATCGGTTTTTGCGTAATAATTTTTATTCGAAAGTTATGAGGTACGGAAACCCCGACAATAATTAATGAACACCCTGTATATTAATCTAAATTTTAACTTTTGGCACCTACCTTGCATTAACGTTTTATAATTATCATACCTTCATCCAATACACTTCACATAAACAGTACGCCATTTGTGGCCAACAAAGGAATTAAACAGAATTCGTCAGCGTGAAAAAAACTAAACTTCGTTAATTTATTTATAAAAGTGAAACTAAATGTTTACAAATTTTTGATTCACTTAAATCTACTTTGATATGAGTTAGGAAACACGTATTAAATTTTCCTGTTCTTATGAAGATCGACATCGAACACAACAAACATGGCGGCGACCTTGGTGTGCCATTTGAAAAGGCGCAGGTATCGAAGTGGATAGTTCTTTTAGTTGGCGAGTGGGGGCGCTGAACAAATTGCGGAGTGAGATCTCTGATTCTTCTTCTCTGTGGATTGTTTATAGTCACAGCGCAATTTATGTGAAAAACTGAAATCCAATGACAGTGAAAGAATTCTAAAGGTTTTCAATAATAATAAAGATTTTGGTTTTCTAAATCTAGAATTATTAATGAGGCATTGTGAGTAGAAAATTTTGGTCAATGTTTTTTCCTTCTCTTTAGTTTTATCTTAATTATAATAAATAAATCTAAACAAGTAGATATAAAGATAATCTCGATACAAAATATATATTCTTTAAATTTTAAGTAAGGTTTTCTGGAATCTAAAAGCTCCGTAGTTATTACTATATTAACCCTCTAATTCCTAACACCATTGGAATAGAGAGACCTCAAAATACGGGAACGCCCGAGTCTCTCTTTCAAAGATAAGGGAAATTCACCTCCCCTCCCCAAAACCGCAATGACAGCTGACACTCTCCGAATTCTAAGGACCGCCACCCCTGTTCCCCAAATCATTCTGGGCGAGCCACTCGAACTAAGAAAGCGTATGCTGCGGGTGTGAAATCAATCACGCTTAACGAAAGGGGGTGAAAACTTTGCAGTGATATTCGGACGTCCACCGTCTTTTGCTTGAAGGGACGGTTGGGACTATCCTGTATCGATAAAGTTAAAAGTAGTCCCATGCAAAATCTGCATAAAATGCAGGAAATTCGTATTACACATTGAAAGTCTTCTTGTATTCCAATTTTCTGACGGTGAAGACTATCGTTTCTCTTTTTTAAAGAAGCATCTTCTTAGAAGTTATTTTCTACATTTAAAAAAATATCTTTCCATTTAACCATGCAACCCGCAGCTACATCGTCTGATCCAATATAAGTAGAGAGAATGGAAAACTTATGGTAGTTGGATGGCTTGCTTTCTAGATAAATTTTTATACATTAACATGCCCACGTATTTGAATTGCGGCCATAGATATCAACTGGTTTCGAGGGACAAATCTCTCAAAACGAGCTTTATTTCTAATGAATTTAATATTTGATATTCAAATCTTATCTCTCCCTTTTGCCACAATATCTGTGGTTATATCTAAAACCAGAGGAATGTAGAGGAATTTCTTAGTATTCATCAAGTCCGTCATGTCTACCTAACTTAGCTTGTGCCTACGTCCATATTTACAGCGCTCATTTAGGGAAAAGGTCTGCGAAATAAAGCAAAAAAGATCTGTATATATAAAATGAAATTACAACTTTTATCAACTAAAGTAACTTCTTTTTTCTTTTATTTAATTAAAGCTCTTTCCACAAATCAGCCTCAATTTATATCACTTTGCAAGTCTATTATGGCGATGTATATTCCTATGGCCGTGAGAAGTATAGGCTTCCCACCAAATTAATCCATTTTAACCGTTTGAGTGCGCTATCGCGCTTCGCCGCACTCAAGCGGTTAAAATGCAGTTTTTAAGGTTTTCGTTAGTTCTCGCCAAATTTTCGTTGAAACAGGAACCTAGATGTTCCATTTATCTCAAACCATCTTATCTCAAACTATGACGAAGTATCTTGACTAGGAAATAAATTATTAATTAATAAAATCAATTAACAAAAAATTGATGTCATCCAATAAGCTAAATTAATTTCTTTTCTTAACCCTCCGAGCGGCGCAAACGTCTTTTTACGTTTTCCAAGTTAAGTTCAAAAGCAGATAGCTCGTATTTATATGTATATTTTTTTATGCAATCATGGATAAAGTATTTCTAACATTTCAGAGATATAACTAATCTCAATCTCGAAGTTACTTTATTATACCACTACTAGAAAAAAATTACCTTTTAAAGGGTTACATGAAGTTTCATCTTTTACAGTAAGCAAAAGAATCATGCTTCGTTTCAGTTACGTATTGCTACTAATAGATCGAGAGCAGAGGGGAATCAAAAGTTTCCCAAAGGTGCTCAATCGTCCTTTACTCATGTTCCCTTTCATTTCTTTTTTCTTCACCACTCGAATCTCTGGACAATGTTCGAGGCGAGAGAATTGAATGCTAAACAGATACTTCGGGGAATCAGAGTAAGGTTAATAGAACAGGAGTAAATACTTCCAAAAGTGCATTGGCGTTTATTCACGGAAAGAACCTTAATTACAGAGAAGAAACAAAACTTTCTGTTGTTCGCCAATAAAAGACGAAATTTCATTCAACATATACATATTTTTTTATAGTCTCATTCCTAAGTAACAACAGACACCGGACAGGCCAAATTACATCAGCAAATAAAGTTGTAAAAAATATTAAGAAATAGGTAATTCACGGAAAGAATCTTAATTAAAGCGGAAATTAAAACGCTGTTTGTTCTT
>BGPR01050686.1:0-11002 GCA_013235015.1 Araneus ventricosus
CACACACGGAAACATACACGCACGAATACACGGAAACCTGCACACATAGACGCGCACACGCATACATACACAATCGCCCAAACACACGCACACATACACACACGCACGAACACATACACGCACGCACACAAACTCTAAAATATTGTTTTTATATTTATAGCAGTAATTAATGGACCTCCAGAATTTTGTTTACTGACCCAAGTAAGCACAAGTAAAGATTCGATTTACACACTACAGTTGGTTAGAAAGTGTTTGAACGCTGGTCGTTACTCAGGAAGTTTCGCACGTAGAACCAATAATGAATTCAATAAAACCAGTTTATAAAAGCACGCACTTATTAATGTACTGGGAAATATAAATTATTTTTATTTTAATTATTTTCTAATATCTAGTGTTTAATTCATGATTCATTATTATAAACATTATCGAATCTTGAAATCAATTTTTCCACAAATTCCAGACAAGTTGGTCCACACGCCTGGAATCAAAATTTAATTAAATTAACTGATTTGATAATAATTAATTTCTTTAAACGTTAATAAAATATTGCCGTGTCATCGAGAAAGTACAAATGAAGAAAGCATGAATAAGTAACGATTAGATGAAGTGAAATTTACGATCCCGTAACTAAAACCGATTTATCCATCAATTTAAAAATAGAAAAATGGCTAACTTTGTAAAGATAAATAGCACAGTTGTCAAGATGCTGCACATCAAACCCGACGTTCCGGGTTCGTTCCTCGCTTTGTTTAATTTTCCCCAAAAAAAACCTGTTGCCAAAAAAACCTGACGCCAAAACTGAAATTGTGATTTGGCGTCTGATAATGACACAGATCAAAGGGTGAGGATATTTCTAACTCCGCCCTGCGTTACAGACAACTCTGGGTTTTTATATTATAGATATCCTTTTCATTTTCTTTCAAATTGCTAAACATTTTATATCTGGGACTGACCACAAATGATGTCACGCTTGGAGGGCGTTCGTGAAATTGTGACAGTTTGTGACAAGGGGAGGGAAGGGAAGGGGGTTACAAGAAGCGTGACATCACACATTTTGGTTAAAATAAAAACATTTAAAATCAGCAGATAAAATTTTGAAGTTATTTTGAAATTACCAGAATTTGAGGGTATTTTTTAAATCGGGGGATAAAACAACTTTCATGTGATTTTTTTTTTCACTTATATTCCTTTCTTTTCGAAAAAGGCATTCAGGGTAGGTTCTGAGAGCATGGCAGCGGCAGAAATTCTTCACCATTAGAAGAAAACCTCCCCCTGCTCACAGACGTCATTAAAACGCATAGTTAAATTTTAAAAATAAAATTTGATATATGATCTAAAACTTAGTGCTTTGTTTCTGAACTGCAAGTATATGTTTATGTAATATAGCGTGACATGTGACAGGGGGGAGAGAGGGAGTATGGCGAAGTGTGACACTTTGTGACAAAGGGGAGGGCGGGGGTCAAAAATATTGTTACAAAGCTATAAAGTCGTTTCCCTGAGATGCTAGACTTGGCGACAAACTTGGCGACTTGGCGATAAATTTGGCGACCTTGGCATAAAATTTGGCGACCATTTTGGCGACTTGGCGGCAAAGTTGCCGACTCTGGAGACAAAGGGAATTTTCTAGAAGGACCTCAAACTTTCCACCTATTTCTACTGCTTTCATGAACTTTCTAGAGATTACGTCACTTCCTACATAATGAAGTCACTTCCTGTTGAAAAGTATAAAGGCAAGCTCTCAAGCCAAGAAGAGTCAGTTGGATCTTGATCTGCAAGCAAGCTGGTGAGCCAATAAGAAACCTTTGAGTGCTGTGTTGAGATTTACTGGTAATCTCTGTTGTGAATTTTTACAAGTGCTGTTTTAATACTTGTGTTATGTTTCTTTGCTTAGAATACCTGTAAAATAAAGAGCTTTATTTTTTGTAATCCTGCTTATTGGACTGCATTCACGTACACCCACAAGACGAATTTGTCACAATATTGAAAAAAAGTGTGACATAATTTATGCACAGTCCCTCTGGAGGATTCTGAATGTGCAGAATCGTTTAAAAGAAGTAAAATGGGATTTGCTACAGTAAAACCTGTAAGGGAAGTGGGGGTAAGAGTACGTAGGGATTTTTTCCCCTGTTGGCAACAGTGCAAGCAGAAGCGAGTGTGGTCATATCAATACTTGTGTTTTCAGCTCTCTCAAGAGACCGCCATTATTATTTTCATCCTTGCAGTCATTTATTTATCAGGTAAGATATGATTTCGTTATGTTAGCGTGTAATTTTTCTGTGAAGAAATCTTAATTTTTTTGTAAATAAAGGACTAATGCTTATTTTCTAAGTATATATCATTATGAGGTTTGTTCCCTTCTGAACAACGTGGCCACGTTAGAATTTAACTTTAGTGAATGTCACGGCCATCTATGGACGGTTTAGATAAGCAATTTATCGGCGGCTAAGAGTACGCACATAGCAGATATGCGAAAAGGAAAAGGTAGAATTAGAGGAAGCAAAGGCAAATCGCGTTTTCAATAAAAGTAAAAATGGGGACAAAACTAAAAAAAAAGAAAAGCCCTGAAAGCAAAGAAAAAAATTATTCTGAATTCTATCGAAAACCCAGTTCCTTCAATAAATTCGGCAAATAATGAAGGGACAAATTGTCCAGGCTGCGAACACGCTTATGATGAAAATTGGATCTAGTGTGGATTATAAGGAGTGGTGGCACGAGAAATGTTCCAGTTACGAAGGCAGTGAGCATTTGTATGCGACTACTGCTAAATTTTCAGGGTGCGTACTCTTGGACTCACGTCCTGCGTACTCTTAACCGCCACGTTTGGTAAGAGTACACATTTGGCATTTTTTTCCTTACGTTTCGTAATATATATTTTTTTAAAGCTAAAATTTTAATTTTTTTTGTACCAATCTTTCTAAGTTAATAAACTATGATTCGGTATATTTTCGAGGCTCTAACTTTTCAATTCTCATTTTTATAATGAAAAATCCACTAGGTGCGTACTCTTACCCTCCTTTCCCTTACTAAACGGAATATAAAGGGACTAGAAAAATTTTCCGTTTTAGACAGGATTCCGTTTCATAAAGGGCTTATTAGTACATGAGGATTTCGACGGGACCAAATATTTTTTCCGTTTAAGACAGGATTCCGTTTTTTACAGTGTCCATTTTAAACAGGTTTTACAGTATTTGAGGATAGAAGATGATATGATACAATTATGAAGGCTACCATTACGTAAATGCTATTAACATGTAATTAACCAGCGGGAGTGGTCTCCCCTAAACTTTCTCGTATACTTCTCGAAAAAGGTGCTGTTTCCCCTCCCTCCGCGTGGATAAAAAAATTCGAACCTATTGTAACCCAGGATCCAATGGCTATCGTAAAATATTTAGGTAAAAAATCAAATTCAAAGATGCGTTCCGATTTCAATGCGTACCGATTTCTACTCTTGCTGTCTCAAAGACGAAGTCACATAATCCTCCTGCGTGAACAGATTGCTACCAGTACGCATGCGCATGGAGAATCGGATTTAAAAAAAGCGCCAAGCAGGAGTCAATAAATATCGTGCACAGAAGATTGTGGCCAGTACGCATGCGGATTCGTTGGAGATGCGATTATACAGACCGACAGACAGTCAACGCTTTGACGGATTTGGCTCAAAATTTTATACGGACCTATATTCATGACGATAAAACTCTGTACCAAATTTTATCTATCTAGCTATTCAATTTTTTGAGTTATAATGTTAACATGACTGCGGACATACGGACAGACAGACTTCCCGTTGACGGATTTTGTCCAAAATTTGATAGAAACCTACAAATTATGTTTAAAGACCACATACAAAATTTCATCCTCGTAGCTCTAATAGTTTTCGAGTTATCGTGTTCACAGACAGGCATAATTTCCAAAATTGTGTTTTTCGGACTGAGGGAGGTCTAAAACGTGGAGATTCGTCAACATCTCGAGTTCGAATTCTTTGACGATTACAATACTTTCTCTTTGTATACTTCTTATACGAAAAGTGAAAAGGACGCATTACTAAATCTAATGATATGTTTCCCTAGATTTTAATAATCATTAGCAACGAGTTATGACATGTGTTCGAATGCTATTTTGGTTCCCCGCACTCTAAATCTTAATAACGAAACTAAAGAACGATACTATTAAACGAAAGTAAGGAAGATAATAAAACTAATACAGTCGACGCTCGTTATAACGACCCTCTGCGTCCCACAGCATAAGGTCTCTATAACGAGTGGTCGCTATAGTGGATGCAATTAAAAACTATACACATGCACGCTCAGCAGTTCCGTATAAATAGGCGATTTTTAAAGGAATTCCAACTAAATACTCAACTTATTTTGTATCATTGGTATTAAAAATGAAATTTTATCAATTAAAAATATATTTCTAAAACAGATTTTAAAGTTGAAAATAAAGGGTGTGATATTCTTACAAAACATTTATTTTCTAAAGAAGAAATCAGAAATGGTTGTTTGTCTTTTCTGCGTATGTTATTTTTGCCAAACATAATTTTCCATTTCAGTTAAAGATGATAAATAATGTTCTGTATTTTCTTTCCTTTCTAAAAAACCTTTTTAAAATCTCAATAGCACTTGAAACATTTTTTATTCTAGGCTATTCTAATTCCCGCGCTGTGGTGAGTGGTAATCCCTCCCCCGTCAAAGTTAAACTCACTGAAGACTACATCTACGAGGCTTGGCAATACAATGATCAATGTCATTTACGTTTAGAAACATGATCTTTTGGGGAAAATACCGGGAAGAGTGTTCGCTGAATTCGAACGTTGTATTGGACACTGGGCGGTCGTTATACCGGAAGCAAAATAACATAGTGCATAGGGAAACACAGTTGGGGATTTTATCACTGGTCGTTATAATGGAATGGTTTTTATAATGTGTGGTCGTTATATCGAGCGTCAACTGTAACATGTTTTTTTTTTTTATTATTTTTCTCTTGAATTTATTTTTGAGGTTTATGTGCCTTATGCAATATGTAAATGGAAGGGCGACATGTTGCAAGTTCTCCCCAAGCGACAAAAATTGCAGATACGCGAAATTAAAATGTTTGCGTAGAATTAAAATTGTCTCTCAAGGTTTGATTGCAGATTCCTCAAGATTTGTAAGCAAGAATAGAATTTAGGTTAATGCCATGACTTGAAATTTTCATCAAATTTTTCTAAATAGTAACGTTTTATTTAATTTCCGTGTAATTAATTCTAATTATAAATCACCGTTTTCTTGTTTATTTTCCAATTTAGTGGTCGCAATAAAAAAAAAAATCCATACAGATGTGCTTACGGATGGAAACAATTTAAGAAGCCCTATTATAAGTAAGGGATTTGATAAAGACGAAATATATTTTATGTTAATTATTCAAAATTTCAGCACTTTTATCACTGGTCGTTATAATGGAATGGTCTTTATAATGTGTAGTCGTTATAACGAGAGTCGACTGTAGTTCATTTATGTTGATAAATGAATAGAAATCAATTGAGCGCTACAATTCGCTCCTACGTAATATCTTTGATATGCCTAGTTTATGTTCCAGACGAGGTGTTTTTTGCGCTCTTTTCTTTTACAAAGTTATTAATGGTTCATTTGATTGTAATGATATAATGAGCTCTATAGATTTCGCTGTGTCCTCCAGATTTTTAAGTAACCAAAGTTTCTTTCCAAATTTATATTCAAGATTTAATTATATTAACAGGTTCTCGTTATATAGGTTTCATAAAATTTTTAACACGTTCTCTGATGAACTTGACATTTCTAATATGTCTCTAGGTGCTTTTAAGTCGAAATGTTTGCATCTTTTAAATACACGATACGTTTTATTTTGCCTTTCTACAACATTTTAGATTTTTATTCTTTTTGGTTTTCCGTGTTCTTATGTAATCAACCATTTTTTTAATGTTTTTTATAGGTTTCAATTTTTGTACTCTGTTTATGGCGCCGTGCTTGAATTTATTTTTTATCTTAAGTGTTGCAATTTATTACTTTCTCGTATACGAAGTATACAAAGAGAAAGTATTGTAATCGTCAAAAAAATCCAACTCGAGATTTTGACGAATCTCCACGTTTTAGACCTCCCTGAGTCCGAAAAACACAATTTTGGAATTATGTCTGTCTGTGAACACGATAACTCGGAAACTATTAGAGCTACGGGGATGAAATTTGGTATGTGGTCTTTGAACATAATTTGTAGGTTTCTATCAAATTTTGGACAAAATCCGTCCACAGGAAATCTGTCTATTTGTATGTCCGCGGTCATGTGAACGCTATAACTCAAAAACTTGAATAGCTAAATGGATAAAATTTGGTATACAGTTTTATCGTTATGAATGCAGGTCCGTATAAAAGTTTCGGCCAAATCCGTAAAAAAGAGGCGTTCAAATTGCATATTCAATTTCTTTTAATCCGATTCTCATGCGCATGCGTATTGGTAACAATCTGTTATTGTTGTAAATTTTATTTACAACAATAAATAATGTTTTGAAGCATCAATTGTTAACAATTTTTTTATTGTTGTAAATCAAACCGATCTCATTATTTCAGCAAATCTTTTATTCACGCGCTTTTGCAATTGTTACGGTTGTGGTAGTATAAATTGCTTTCTTGGGAATTCAATTCCAAAGCAGAATTTTCGCTTTAGTATTCATTGCATTGCCTATTTTATCGCGCCTGCTTCAAAGTAATATTTTTTTGAAACGTAGCAACAGATATTTGATTTCAGGTTTGTTTGTTTTTTTGTTTTACTTTCTCGTATACGAAGTATACAAAGAGAAAGTATTGTAATCGTCAAAAAAATTCGAACTCGAGATTTTGACGAATCTCCACTTAGAAAGTATACGAGAAAGTTTAGGGGAGACCACTCCCGCTGCTTTTTATCTCAAGTGTGTATTTACGTTTTAAACTTTTAAACTTCTGGTGTGTTTTTAGAAGACTCGGTACTTGCGCGTTTTGACTTTTTAACCCTTGCCATTTGGAAATAGTCTTTTAATTTTTTAAAACGACTTTTAGTATCATAGTGTGTTTTAGTGCTTTTGTGATTTTTTTTTCGTTTTTAATTATATATGCGTTTGCAAAAGTTTTATGATTGTGTGTATTCTCTGTGTTCAACTTTTTGTTTTCTAGTGCATTTTTTATATTTACTCGTTGTGGCTTTTGTTCTTTGTGTGTTTATAGAACTCTCTAAATGGAGTTTTCTCTATAGTGCGCTTTTCTTTAAATAAATAAATAAATTTCTGTTGATAAATGAATAGAAATCAATTGTTCCAGCCAAAGTAAATTTTCAAAATAGTTTTCCTAGACTTATTGCGTGAACTGTACTCTTTAAAGATAATAAACCGAAAAGAATAATGAATAATGCGCTAACAAATAGTTGATTAAATAAAGGAGAATAGGACAATTAGGAGGTTGACCGATAAATAACTGCAGCTGATCGTTTCGCCTGGATTATCTCAAGCACAATTACGATGTCGAGGAAGGAAAAAGCTACGACATGTTAGAGTCACAGGGTGGTGGAAGAAACAGCATCTCTCATTTTTACTTTCCCGTATACGAAGTATACAAAGAGAAAGTACTGTAATCGTCAAAAAATTCGAACTCGAGATGTTGACGAATCTCCACGTTTTAGACCTCCCTCAGTCCGAAAAACACAATTTTAGAATCATGTCTGTCTGTGAACACGATAACTCGAAAACTATTAGAGATACGGGGATGAAATTTGGTATGTGATCTTTACACATAATTTGTAGGTTTCTATCAAATTTTGGACAAAATCCGTCTACGGGAAGTCTGTCTGTCTGTCCGCGTTCTTGTGAACACTATAACTCAAAAACTTGAATAGCTAGATTGATAAAATTTGGTGCACAGCTTTATCGTCATGAATGTAGGTCCGCATCAAAGTTTGGACCAAATCCGTCGAAGGGTTGATTGTCTGTCGGTCTGTATAATCGCATATTTTTAATCTCAATAACTTCTTGACAAAATTACTTAGATAAAAGAAATTTGGTATGTGGCCTTCTTACCTTAATTATAGATTTGTGTCCAATTTTTGTGTCAACCGGTTAAAAAAAGGCGTTTAAATTGCATAATTAATTTTTGTAATCCGATTCTCCATGCGTATGCGTATTGGTAGCAATCTCTGTGCACGTGGAAGCTATTGAGCGAATTACGTCACTTTGTCTTTGAGCCGGAAAGAGTGGAAGCAGTGTGTGATAGATGCGTTTTAATCGGTGCGCATGTCTTTGAATTTGATTCTTTACCTAAATATTTTGCAATCACTATAATCTACAATGAAAAACCTTCTGATAGTCATTGGATTCTGAGTTACAGTAGGTTCGAATTTTTTTTATTCACGCGGGGGGGAGGGGAAACAGCACCTTTTTGGGGAAGTATACGAGAAAGTTTAGGGGAGACCACTCCCACTGGTTTAGAAGTTGGTTATTTTATAGAGAGATATACAAGGTGTCCATTCTAAAAGTGACTCAATAATTAATTTCCAAACAATTACAGATAGGCTAGATATTCGAGGATGGATCCAAAAAATGATTACAAGTGCAATAAAAAATTACCTGTTAACAATGGACAGGAAATACAAAAGGGATACTTGTCGATCACTTTTCCGCACATTCACCCAATCTATTTAGGCATTTATCTGAACGAAGGACCAACTTGTTTAACCCGGCTTGTTAGAAATCACGTTCTTCCCATTAATCCAGTTCTCGGCAGCTGTTTTCGCATCGCTGTTTGAAGCGAACCTTGTTACAGATAAGCGTTTGGAAGCCAGATTGGGTGCCGAGTCTGGGCTGTATGGGGTCTGACTCCAGACTTCCTACTTGGTCTTTTCCAGCAATTCTTGAGTTTTGCGAACAGTATGGGTGTTGTCATGCAGAAGCATGACACCATGACTCAACATGCCAAGGCGTCTCCTTCGGATGGCTTCAGGATAGCTCAGTGACTATTTCCTTTTTCTGAAATTGAAGGAATACTTATCTGGAACAAGGTTGTCTTCAGACGGTGATGTGAAAACAGCTGCCGAGAACTGGTTCAATGCGCAAGAACGTGATTTTTATTAAGCCGGGTTAAACAAGTTAGTCCTGCGTTCAGATAATTGTCTAAATAGATTTGGTGATTGTGTGGAAAAGTGATCGGCAAGTATCCCTTTTAATTCCATTTTGTATTTTCTGTCCATTGTTAATAGGTAATTTTTTTATTACTTTTGTAACCTTTTCTTTGGATCCATCCTCGTACTTCCCATTGATAAAATGCTTTAAATGACATAAAGATTGATATTTTATGTTGTTTAATGCATAACAGTAATGCTGAAAAAAATTACAAAGGGTATTTTTTGCACATCACTAATCCTCTGTACTATTAGTCATATTTAGTAAAATATTTCTGACACACCAGCATTTAAAACAAGAATTAATTAATTAATTTTTATATATTATTATTTAAAAGTCAATTAATTTTATATTTGCTTAAGAAAGGCAAAGAAATTTGTTATAACGGCAAAGTAAAAGGAAAGCATAAGTGAACTGTTAAGGCCATAACAGTTATTATTTCAAATTATGATTTTAATAGAGTTTGTTGAACGAAAGAACTCAAAAATAGTTTCCTGGTCGCGAATGAGAAGTGCGAGGACAGAAGAAAAATTGATTGAAACGAATAATAGAATGGATCGGACGCAGCAATAAATTGTTGAATACTTTCCTCACCATAATGAAAAGGTTAATCTGGAGTCTACGGTGCCTACTTACTTCGTTCCTCTTAGGATCTTTGCCGCCAAGAACGGAGACGAGAGAACATTTGTTTTGGTTGCGCAATGATGTTTTTAACGAATGACATGCGCGCATGCGCGGAAATTGATCTTTTCATCGGTGTTTTGCGCATCACGCTATATTGCGCCTCGTTTCGATTGAACTGTTTTGTTCATCTCTTCGATGTGATTGGTCGATTCATTCGAATTTCAATAAAACTTTGTTTGGAATTCGTCGGTTTGAATATCGGTTCAGTACTATGTTGCTATACTGTGTGCTTCGTTTCTCAATGAATAAACGAAACTACGTATTCCGCTATGCTGAAAGCGAAGCCGATGATGTTTTTTAAGTTAAAAAATTTGCCCGGTATACGCTTGAAATGCCACAGGCATTGTGGCCGGAAATTTTCGTTTTTGGAATTTTTAAAAAAAAAACCTAGACTTCTAACATTCAATGAAAAAGCGTAGCTACTAGTTTCCTGCTATGCTGAAAGCGAAGCCGATGATGTTTTTTAAGTTAAAAAATTTGGCCGGTATACGCCTGAAATGCCGCAGGCATTGTGTCCTGAAATTTTCGTTTTTGGAATTTTTTTTAAAAAACCTAGACTTCTAACATTCAATGAAAAAGCGTAGCTACTAGTTTCCTGCTATGCTGAAAGCGAAACCGTTGATGTTTTTTTTAAGCTAAAAAAATTTGCCCGGTACACACTTGAAATGCCGCAGGCATTGTGTGCTCAATCTCTCCGTTTCAGGTGACGCATGCGCAAGACAGCAATACAAAGCGCACTGCACATCCAAAACAGTATTGCAAATGAAATTGCACTAAGAAAAATTGGCGAGAAACAGGTGGGCACCGTAAAATCCAGGTTTACTAACGAAAAACTGATGTTTTTTCCACCTTGGTCTGTTGTTTCATACTTTATTTATAAAACTCATCACTTCATAGATATCAATCTTCTGATAAATCAGAAACACACTTTCATGGACACTTTGTGGGCGGAACAGGTATTGTACCAGAAGAATATTTATGTTACAGGCTGGTACAGACGTTGTACCACAAATTCTTCAGTTTTTATAGCCCCCTCGGAACCAATCTATCTGTTCCTTAATTAATCTGTTCATAGTTTTACTCCTTTTTCTTATTATATCGACCCATGTGTTATAAGTACATTTATTTCTAATGAGGGACTGCAAGAATAGGTAAGTCTATACGCTT
>BGPR01050687.1:453-11001 GCA_013235015.1 Araneus ventricosus
CAGAGTCTTCGTGAATTAAACACGCATGCAGAAAAAAGTTCTTTGGTGGTGGTTAAAATTGTCGAGACTAAATTTATTTGATCTATGTAAAAAAAGGAATTAGAATGTAAAACATGAGTTTCATTAATTTATTCAAACCAAAGAGATTTTTATTTTTCTGTCATTGATAGAATATTCTTTGATCGTTTTCATCATTGGAAGAAATATATATTTTCAAAAGTAGAGTGAATTTGAAACTATAAGATTCATGTAGGATTGACACAGAGTAAGCAATGATTAGAATTATCTATGTGGAATATTCTCAAAGATAATCTGTTGGAAAGAGAATCAAGCAGACACACAAACGTATCAACTCTTTTATCGTTATTCGAAGTAAATCACACACACACAGTCTTCACGCATGCAGAAAAAATTTCTTTGGTGGTTAAAATTGTTGAGATTAAATTTATTTATTTGATCAATGTGAAAAGGAATTAGAATGTAAAACATGAGTTTCATTAATTTATTCAAACCAAAGAGATTTTTATTTTTCTATGTCATTGATAGAATATTCTATGATCGTTTTCATCATTCGAAGAAATGTGTTTTAAGAAATCGAAAATGAATTTCAGTCATGCAAGAAAAATTAGTTAGAGAAAATACATATAATTAATGAAATAGAATAAATAGTTTGTGAAATAATATAAGATTAAAAGAAATAAGGAATTAAGAAGAAAGTCAAAATAAGTTCGTAAAAGCAGAAATCACTCGAAATGTTTTTAAGTATCGAAAGAAAGATATGTTAAACAGCTAATAGGCGAAAATTTTAGATTAGTGGAATGTTTTATATAGTTTTAGAGTTAAGTATGATGAATGATCCCTAAATTTTAAAGATAAAATGATTTGTGATGAATCAATGCATTTGTGACTTTTAATGTAACTTTTTTAGCGTCATTCGAAGTAAATTGCAATGTCTTTATAGATAAGTTATATGTTCAACAGAAATGAAGTGATCTTTAATGGTTAATGATAATGAAGCTATTTCGTCGATGTTCCATTTAACTTTAAGAGAGTTTAACGTTTTGATATTCCTGAAACAGTTGAAAACGGAATTTTAAGTGAACTTATTCAAACTAAGTGATTTTTAGTGCTCTTGTATGTTATTGTTAGAATATTCTAAAATTGTGTTTGTTGGTGGAAAAATAAGCTTGAAGCGAAGAGGAAAGTTGAATGATGAAAGAAAAATAAATCCAAGTTGGATCATTCGAAGAATTATTCTTAAAAAACTGATTTTATTAAGAAACAGATTTTATGAGAATTAGCGACTAAATATACTTTTTGTTATTTAAGAACAGAAAATGCCCAAGTTTTGAAATTTTCCTGAAAACAAATGAAAAACGTTATTCGACAACGAAAAAAGAAAAATGAGAATGTCGAAAAATAGAATAAGATTGAAAGTTTAACTCTAATTGATGAAATTCTGTTCAAAAGCTGAGAAAAT
Organism: Araneus ventricosus; assembly: GCA_013235015.1. Classification (NCBI taxonomy): domain Eukaryota; kingdom Metazoa; phylum Arthropoda; class Arachnida; order Araneae; family Araneidae; genus Araneus; species Araneus ventricosus. The sequence continues at coordinate 1,934 of BGPR01050687.1, forward strand.
TCAAAGTCTCTAAAAACAGAAAAAAAAAAAATGAAATTACGATTGTAAGTATCACATTATTATGTTTATATGGAACCCTCGTGAAAGCCTTTTTCAAATTTTTAAAAATCTTCTCGTTAGATGGTGTTCGAAACCTCAAGTTCTAAAATAGATTTATAACAAAAGTGAAGCAGGTAACCATGGTTGAACGGTTAGAACACGAGAAAATCGGTCAATCTTGATTATCTTTTGTCGAGTTCGAATCCACCCTTATACATAATGAAATAAAAACATGAGAAATTAATTATTTAAAAATATTATTGACACTAGATGGCAGCACACGTAAAACTTTTTTCTAATTTAAAAATCTTTAGTTAAACATCTTCTCAATAGATGGTGTTCGAAAAAGCGCGGGAATTTCAAATCTTAAAATCCTATGATCCCCTGAGTTGAAACTCTCTTTTTTCCCCTACTCTCGTTTACTGCAGTTCCATTATGTTTGATTTTTTTGGTGACCTTAGAAAGTTTGTACGCGGTTTTTCAGGTTCTACACACAGATGGATGATCATTCTGACAAATATTTAAGTTACAGTTAAGCGAGTTTAATAAACAAGATGGAGTACTCATTACTAATCTAATAAGCCTACTTAGAAGATTATCTATGCTTTGAGGAACTGTGTGATTCTTCGGAAACGATCGAAACCAGAGGAGCAGCTCAAACTCTGTTACCTCCAATGTGTGATTTCTCGTTTTTGTAATTTTTGAGTTTTTCGAATAATGTCTTTAAAGGCTGGAGACTAGCCATTGATTTTGGTTCAAAAACTGGAAAGGACAATGTTAGAGTGTATTTACAGGTTTCAACAAGATATCGATACACGTTTCGAAGGTATGGAATGTATATCAGATCGGTTTGAAGTCTTAGAGCTCAAAAATCTGATCAGAACGTCGGAAACTGAACTTCCCAAGTTTGCACATAGTTTGGTTTTGAAAATTGCAATGAGCCTTCTGCAGATGGTATTCTTACAGAAATTCCACGCCTAAGAAGATTTCTAAAAGCCGCTGAAGTTCCAAAAGAAGAGTCTCTTAGTTGGACTTCCTTAAGTTTCTTAGAGTTTGTGGTTGAATATAAAGTTTTCGACTCTGTCACCAATCTCACTTTAGCATTAAGATTTTTCTTAACTTTATGTGTTTCTGTTGCATCATGTGAGAGGAGTTTTAAGAAAATCAAACAATTAATAATTATATCATATTCACTACGAACCAAGCACAACTCTCTAGATTAGTTATTCTGTAAATAGAAAATAGCGTAACTGAAGTTATCGATTTTGATGACGCAGTTTCAAAATTTGCAGAACAAACTGTTATAAAGAAGAGATTCTAACTTTCATGTTAAAGTACAGTTTGTTGTAATAGAGCCTAGAGAAGGAAACTTGAAAACAATTGAGTTTTCATTAAATTGTTTTATAATAAAAATAAAGTTATGCACTAGGTACGATCACTACGAAAAAAGAATTCTTACATTGTACATTAAACTGGCTTATTATTAAAAAAGGGCATTTTACCTTTTTTTATTGATAAAAATTTTTTTACAAAATAATTAACATTATGCCCTCCTTACTTAACCATTTGAATAAAAAAATTGCTTTCTCAATAAATTTCATTTAATATTTTAGTGCACATGGGGGGTGGCCAGGGCCGGCCTTTAGCCGATTACTCCAAATAGGACCCCACGTCTTAGGGGCCCCGCGCCAGAAGGCAACAAAGAATATACTTAAACTTATTCAAATTAAAATCAAGTATCAAAACATTATCCTTAGGAATTTTTTTATGTTTTTAAATTTGCTTACAAACCAATGTTGTCCGATTTTTTCTTATAGCTCACTGACACTGTTTCGTAAGTCAACAGTCCTGGCCAAATTTCTCTATTATAATAAAAAAATAAAATGACAACTGCAGGGCTTGAAGTATTGTGTTACTGAGAAGGCATGCCGCTTTCACATGGGGAGGAGCAGGCGTGGCTCTGACATTCACCCTTCAGCACATATATCAAGGGAATGACATTGTTCTGCAGAGAGGACTGTGCATTTTCGTTCCCTTTCTGTAAACAGCGGCATGCACCAAGTTTACAGAACCGCGACAACTTTCGACTGTCCCATGACATTAGTAGTTTTTGAAGACAGTCAGTTTCTGAGACTCTCGTTAAGTGCAGAAACACAAAAATGTAGGTTTGTTTTTTATTAAGAATACAATTATTCTCAGTTATAATTATTTTTTCTTTTATATTATTTAAAGGGAAATCATTAACACTGCGTTTTCTTAACATCTTTAGAATTAAACAAAATTTACAACAATTTAACAGAAGAATTAATTAGAAATAAAAAAATTAAATAGCAGTTTTAATTGGGATATTTACCTTTCGCTTAGTTTACATATTATTTTTATATTTTTAAATCAAAGAAAATATTTATAAATTATTCCAAAATTGTTTTCCATAGTAAGAGAGGAATTTAAAATTATTTGAATTCTCCCGGAATTAAAGTCATCAAAATACACATATTAGAAACAACGAGAGATATGAAATATTTTTTAATCAATTTAATTTTGTACAATAACTTTAATCATATTATAGACTGCGAAAAATATTTACTTTTTATAAAAATTTTAATAATTTGATATAAAAACAATTAGGGTGCTATTTGGTATACTACAGGGAAACAAATATTAATTTATTGAGAAGTTTCATTAGAGTTATTAAAAGTGAACATAATTTTAATTATGCAGGTTACTAACAATTATTACAGCCAACTGAATAACACATAAAAGCTGAAAATTTTAACTTTATCTCTGCTGTACTTAATATGAATGTGTTATTTATTCTCTCCCTAACTTTATTGTAACAATTTTCTTCTTTTGCAGATTTTTTAATTCAGAAAGAAATTAAATTAGCAATAAAGTTTAAGAAACTAAACACATACATTTAGCAATGAAACATATTCTCTCTTGAGTTTCTGTAGTATTAGCCTCTTAAAATATATATAGCTGTTACAAGAGAAAACTGCATTATTAAAAACGTAAATTGCTTCAGGAGTTTTATGAACTACCACATTCTTAAATCGTTGAGTGAGAATGGTCTATGAAGGGAAGAATGAGTGGATTCGGAGTGCTTGAATGAACGAAGCTTGCAAGGTGATAATGGAACTAAAAAAGTTATTCCCTTTCAGCACACCTCATCCCCCCAGGCACTAAAATATTCAGGTTTAAATCAAGTTCTAATAAGATTAGACTAAAATAAAATTCTTGTCATGAGTCGAAGATTGTGGCTCCAAAGGCCGTGCACTTCGCCCAGCCACCCTATCACTGTCTCTTCAATCGTTGACATGAACAACGGTCTATTCATTGAAAAAAGTTTGGGAACTTTTCTGTATTAAAAATATGCATTCCTAGTTCTAATATGCAGATACAGTATAATCTGCCGTTATTATTAGAGTGAAATTTGGCTAAGTTGAAAGTTTTTAATTCGACAAGTCGTTCTCTGGACGTTCTTAAAATTTTCTTTTAATATAATGTTGAAACATCGTATGTATTTTTTTTCTTTGCTTAGTTCGAACTCAGACTGAAAATCGTAATTTTTCTTTATATTTCTTAATGGTTTTCCTTAACTAAATAAGTTCAAATTTTGTGTGCATAGTGATCATGAATAAATAACTTTTTAAAGTTTTTAATTCACTCGAGAACTTAACTGTTATAAAAAGAATACCATCTAAAAAGTATTGAAATAGTTCTCCCTTTTTGAATTTTTTAAAATTAATTTTTAAGTATTATGAAAGTTAGGTTATCAAAATTATTTTTTTAAATTATTAAAATTTGTAACAATAGATTCTAATAATTTATTTATTAAAATTCCATATTTCTTTTTTATAAATTATGTATTTTGTCTTAAAACGTAAATATATCAGTGTAATCCGAAAATTCCTTGTTAGGGGCGCGATAAATGATAGTAGCCAAATCTCCTTGCTGACTAGTGGAAGTTATATCGTCTTTGTTTGGATCTAAGTTGAAAAGTCTTAATAGTTGGTTTCCTTTTTCTGCTGTGACAATCCAATCCCTTCCTCGTTTCAGTTCTAATTTCAGTTGTTTCTTATTTCTAATTTAAGTCAATACCAATGGAGGATCGGTAAAAACTTTTTTCATATTCGCATTTAATCCTGTCACAAAATCTGCATGTTCTCCGTTGTAGAGTGGAATGTCGAATTTTGAAAAAAGTGTTTCCGTTGATACATCAACTTCTCTCTGAATAAAATAGAAATCTTCGTAACAAGGCTGGATTGTAAAGTACTTTACTGGAATGGTCGCTTATGCTGAAAAACATTCCCACTCGCCATTCAAATCGATTGGTCTGGCTAATTCCGTTCGAAAATCATCAGGAGTGCTGTTCGGAAAGTAATTCAAACTCGCATTAAAAGATAAAAGTGTATGAAAATTTGTTATGTTTTCAGCCATTCCGCTATAATCCAAGAGTTAAACGAATCGTTAAAACCAACCCACTTCACCAACAACTGTCGAGAAGAACCTCTACCCTTCTTGCGAATAATTTTTTCAATTGCCAAAAATCGTTTTCAGACTTACGGATTTTTTGTAACTCTTTTGCATGAAACAGTCCTGAAATTTCTTTGCCAGAGAGGTCTTCTTAAACATTAGTCGGAGGATTTGTTAGATATCGTTTAAAATTTTAAACGTTTCTTCAGTCCAACTAAGCAAATAGCTTTTAATAGAAAACTTTGCGAAAATTTGAAAATCTCACCAGATCGCTCACCGCAAAGCGAAACTGGATTAGCGATCTAATGTTGTACAAAGATTTACATAACAGAAGCTCATCAGCTTCCGTGACGTTAGAGGGCGCAAATCCGTGTCTTCGATGAACTGAGTTGTTGTGTGAATCCATTAGCAGTTGTAAAATGTCTAAATACTTGTAAGAATTTCGATATGTGAAAACACGACACATTCTATCGTGTATCGATCTGTGCGCTCTTTCCAAAATAGCACATTTTGTTTCGCTTTTCATTGAACAATGGTGAATGTTATGCATTTTAAACAGAGATCGAAGGGTTTTGTTGTAAAACTCGCTACCCTTATCAGTTTGGAAGTTCTTAGGCTTTGCTTCTTTAAAGAGTTTGCGGAAAACACTTAGCGATCATGATTTCCTTTTTGTCATTAATCGAAAAAGCTCTTAAATATCTCGACATAACGTTTATAATAGTTAAAATATATCGATAGCCTTTGTTAAAGCGGGACAGATTTTGTAAATCCACCAAATCGCTTTGCCACAACTCATTCAGCCCATATGCGACTGTTTTCCGTCTTCGGAATTTATAGCGCACAGGAAAATGAAGTTAATAAGGATCATCACCCGAGAGAAATTCCCGAACGCGACTTTTCTTCAAGCCGGTGGCTTCCGACAGTCTCTTGACGCTTCCAAACCAACAAGCTGCTTTGGGATCGTAGTAAAGTTTTTTCAATCTTTCCACTTCGTCCAATTTAAGGGTTCACTTTCGAACGGTTCCGGGGAACTCTCGAGACATGACAGTTTTCGCAGCCTTATGGCTGTTGTCAATTTTTTACGTCTGAATTCGTTCGGTGTTCTCGGCGAACATAGTTCTTTTCGTTTCGGATCCGTTTGTGAGAGAACTAATAGATCTTTCACATATTTATTGGGAATCCACCCTGAGGGAATGTGCACGTCTAAAATCCCTCGCATAAGGTATTAAAGCCGGGGGTGGTTGCCCGCCAGCTCTTCATTAAATAACTGAATACATCAATTCCATTACTTCTGTATTCTGTTTCTCTGTCTTTTTGGAATTCGTTTATTTTATTGATCGTATAATTGGCCTATCTGAGCTTCTCCAACCTGGGTATGATATAAGTCTTTCTCGTTTTTGGAACTGTAAAATGTTTCTGTCTAAAATGTTTCTGAAAAGGAGGAGGCTACATCAAACGCTGATATTTCGGTATCCAGTGAGATAATATTTTAGTTTTTCACATCGTCCGGCGTTAACTTTTCGTGTAATAACTTTAAAATATTATCTTCAACTCTTATTTCAGGTTTTTTCAGTTGATAGTATTCTGACACGAGCTTCGGTGGGACTAACACCATTTTTCGAGTCATTTTATTTTTTCTTTCAAATTCGGTTTCCTATAGCTTTCCCCACTAGACATCCAACAAGTTCAAAACAGCTTGAAGAACGAGAGATAAAAATCCCCCTGTTTGATTTGTGGTTAATAACTTGAGCTTTCGAGCAATAGAAATGTTTCTGTGAGGTAACTGGCGAATGGTTCTTTTATAGCGACACAATCGTCTGACATTCGCTTTCGGAACGTTACCTGCTAATACATTTTGACATATTTTACACAGCGTTTTTATCTGTTCGTTGGTAGAGCTTTTCAATACAGAATTTCTTTGTTGTGGATTCGCAGCGGATAAAACGTGAAACAAGTGCACATGGAGTTTGATTCTATTAATTTTTCTTCCAGAAAAAGACCCAATTGATACCTCTGTGATCTAGAAAAATAGATTGTGGCAATGTTAAATCTTCAGCTGTCGTAGGGAAGCTATCCACGAGTAGAAATTGAAATTTTTCCGTCGTTGCTTTTTATAGGAATAAGTGAACAATTTGGAACGACCTGGGAACACCTGTCTGCCAAACATGCAATTGGTGACTAATCTCTGTTATTTCAATAGAATATTATATAGTGCGCATTCAAACTCATGTCTGTTTCAACTCTAACGCGGGGAAAAGGTTCTGTGTTATCAAAATTTTGCTAAAATTTTTATGATGAGATCCTACAGTAAACATTGTTATATCTCCAGCTTCAAATTATTCATAAGATCATGAAGAATCAAAATATCAAATGGTTCCTCATCCTTCGGCATTCCTGCTATGAATTTGATATTTTTTCTCTGTGTGAAACGAAGATTGAAAAGTCTTATAACACCACACGACTTTTTTTATCGGAGCTTCATGCAGTTGTACAGAAATCTTTTTTGAACTAAATGAGTCTTCCCACTCTGACTAGGTCCACTAATCATACGTATAGATGGAATTTTCAAACAAGGAACCAGCCGTTTAAAGTTTCTAGCTGAAACAGTTTAGAACTTCAACACACTCTCCTGAATTCACTTTTCGTTAATAGAATCACTTTTCGTTAATAGAACACCTATAATCTGAGGGTTAAGGTACCAGGGTTCGGTTTGAGAAAAAATGGCGCAAATCGAAAATCTTTTCTCTATTTCTATAGCAAACGTGAAGAAATATTTTTTGACCAATATGTTTGGAAACGATGCGCGAAGTGTTTATGATATTCGATTTTTGAGACGATTCTGACGGTATTTGAGCTCGTAAATAGCTTAAAAATACTATGAATTCTTAAATCATAACAGTCAGCAAAACAACGGGATTGAAACAGCTTTGTGTCGTTACATTCGGATAAGATAATATTATGTTAGTTTTTGAATAAAAATAATATTATATTAGTTTTAACACATAACAATCGGGGGCCCTGTTGTGTATTCATAACAACATTTTTTGACGACAGATATGTGGATTAAATTTTTTTTCTTAAATTTTTTATCGTAATATTTCGTCAGAACATTTTATTGTTAGAACTAATTTATCTAGTATCTTCGATTTAGGACTATTTTAATAACCTTCATCCCTACAGCAATACTACAGTAGTTCGTCCAACTATGCATTCTTGTGTATTTAAGAAACTCAAAATACATTGAGCTTTTGTTGAATCTTATAAGTGGATTGATAATTGTGTTTTTGTAGATTTTATATGAGATACTAGAGTTCCAAAAAATAAGTTTATTGACGTTAAATTTGATTTCGTTTCTCTTGTCGTGAATATCAATTTTAAGTCGCTTTCGTGGTCTAAACATAAATCAAGAAAAATCGCTGGAAATTGATCGTTGCTGGTTTTAATTAGTTTGAGGTTTTTTGGGTAGATGGTATTGCAAATAGAGCAGAAGTCTTGGAAATTAAAAATTAGTATATCGTCAATAAATCGGAAAGCAGAGTGAAGATTTATAACGAAATTTCTTTCGGAGAAATGGAGAAAGAGGTTGGCTAGTAAAGATGAGAAATTTGTTCCTTTTGGGATGCCTTTTATTTGTTGGAAAATATTTTCTCCGTTAAAGATACAGTTATTGAATATGCAGTAGTTGATGAGGTCTTCCCAGAAAGTTAGAGGCATTTTAAAAAGATTTGTAAGATCACAGAAATAGTTCATTAATACCTTTTGCAATTTATTCATTGGAATACTTGTGAAAAGATCTTGAAAGTCGTAGGTTTCTATTGTATCAATTTTGTTATTATTAAAGAATTCAATTACTTTTTTATTGTTTTTGATAATCCATGTAAAAATTTCTTGCTCAATATGATTTAGGATGATATTAAGTTTTGAAAAATGATTCCAGGTTTGTTCATGTAGGTGTTAGTGCCGCAGGTGATATATCTTTATTTGATTGGCTGTTTATGAAATTTTGGATATGTAACAATATATGGTAGATTATTATTTTCATTATGGCATTTAATTTTTTTTGTTAAGACCTGAAATTATTTTCTTAGTGGTGATAATATTTGATATATTGAGTTTGTAAGTCTTTGATGATTTTTATTCCTTGTCTAAAATTTCGAGAAAGAATTTTTTGCAGATAATTGCAAAGTTGCCGGCCGCTTTATCAATAGGGTAATGATGAATTGTTCTTGGAGAGCTTTGATATTATCCTTGATATTTCGGCAGTCATGTTTGTCATAATTAGGATTGTCCTTTTTGTAATTGTTTTTTATGAACTGTTTAAAGTTGAAGTATATTGACCATTTCCATTTGGTGAAGAATCGCACTGTGTATATCGAATTTGGGGGCAAGTTTAAGGAAAAAGTTATCCAAATTATTAAGAAAATTTTATATATATAGTTATATATATATATTTATACCATTTAAACTAAAATAACATTTTCATCATATACACCTATTAAACCCTTATTTAAAATTAAATATGAAAAAAAAATATAACATAATATTATTCACAC
>BGPR01050688.1:0-11001 GCA_013235015.1 Araneus ventricosus
AGTCTTTTACTTTAATTCGTCCTATCCAACGTGTGTTTCCGCTTGAGTTTAGTGGAAATGACTTGACGAGTTTACCACTCCACAAGGTTCAACTGACCAAACTGTCTGTGAACTCTCCTAATCTAGAGACTCCTATGAAATTTCCAGAGGCTTCTGCCAAATCTCCGATTCCTGAGTCTTCAAAGACTAACTAGCTTCAAATGACCAGATGTGGTCGTGCCATAAAGAGACTGAACTTAGTTACTCCAAATGATGTTTCTGAGTAGCTTTCTAGCTCCTCAAACAGAGGGAAGGATGTTTCGAATGCATCACCTCACCAACCAATCAGTGCCAACCTAAATTGACGTCAGCTGTTGTTATTCTGTTTTCACTTTACAGATGTAGATGTACTTGTAACTTCTCAATGTATCATTGTGTGTTGTGTTTGTCCGTAATTAAATGTCTTTTATTTGTCACATCCTTGCCTATTTAGTATTTATTGTTCATTTCAACCGAAACGGGACATAGGGTAGATGCCAGCCCTACATTTGTTTTTGAATTATTGTGTAACAGAGAGTTACGCTACAACAAGCATTAGCTTTGTGGCGTATCACTACGCCGTACGAACAAGGAGACAATTTTTACCTCTGAAACTTTTGTCTCTGCAAAACTGGGTCTCGGCCGTAAATGAAAACCAAAAAAATCCTGTAAAAATTGTAAGAGATAATATATAATGCAAATATAAACAAATAAATAAAATAAACCAGGAAGGAAAAGGGGAAAGGTACTCTCTTGCACTATTTATTTATTTATTTATTTAAATGTACTCAATTTTAATTTATATTTTTCGATTTATCTATTGCAAAATTAAATTAAAGCTACCAGATTTCCTGAATTTCAAGCGGAGATGATTTACACATTTTGAAAAGGGTCTATGAATATATAATAATAGTGAGAAATAATTGGATAACTAAAAAAATATGCAAAAATCAGGAAGAGATTAAAAAAATCTAGAAAAATATTAAAAGAAAACCTTATAACTTACTATCATTTATTGCTTTTGTTTTAAAAAAATGAATATCTAAAAAATATGCAGAAAAAAAGCAAGAGGAGATAAGAAAAAAAATAAAACTACTATTACTTACTATCATTTATTACTTTTTTTTCAAACTTACTCATGGATCGTTGTAGATCCATTAAGTATTTCTTTCATTTATACATTTTTGTCAAAGAATCTTTTTTTGGCTATTAAAACAATTCTCTTCTAAAAATAATTAAATGAAATGAATGTCTTTTTCAACGACTTGTAACAAGTATTTTCAGAGATCTCACGCGCAAAGGAATTTTAAATAGTTACATGGAGGACCTCATTATTCCGTCAAAAGATGAGAAAGAAGGCTTGCAAAAACTTAAAGTTGTGTTCGAAGTTGCAATTCAACATGGTTTAGAAATAAAATTGAAGAAATGTCAATTTTTAATGCGAAATTCGAATTTCTAGGTCATATCGTCGAAAATCGAACTATGAAGCCGTCAATTGCGAAGACATTAGCAGTTAGAAAATTTCCAGAACCAACGTCCGTGAAGCAAGTACAAAGTTTTTTGAGATTAATTGGATATTTCAGAAAGTACATCAAAGATTATTCGAAGATTGCGAAACCATTAAGTGACCTCACGAGAAAAGAATATCAATTTGTTTTTGGAGCACAACAGAAAGAAGCGTTTGAAAAATTGAAGAAAATAATGTCTGAAGGATCAGTTTTAAGAATCTACAAATATGGAAGAAGAACAGAATTCCATACAGATGCAAGTAAACAAGTATACGGAGCCGTATTATTACAAGAAGACGAAGATGGAAAGCTACATCCAATTTACTACATGTCGAAGAAAACAAGTCCTGCTGAATAAAAATACGACAGTTATGAATTAGAAGTTCTCGCAATTATTACAGCATTAAAGAAATTTCGTGTATACCTTTTGGGTCAACATTTCAAGATAGTCACGGATTGTTCAGCATTTCAAAAACCATGCATAAAAAGATTTGATTGTACGCATAGCTAGATGGGCTCTCCAATTGGAAGAATTTGATTATGAAATAGAACATAGAGCCAGAAACCGAATGCGACATGTAGATGCTCTAAAAAGACATCCAGTCATGATAATCAGCAACAATACATTAACAGCGAAATTGAAAAAAGCCCAAGATGAAGACGAGAAAATTCAAACCTTGAAATCACTTTTGGAGAAAACGAAGTCGAAGAATTTTTTGAACGAAGCGGAATACTTCACAAATACATAAATGGTAGAGAATTAATTGTAGCACCGAAGGAAAGGAAAGTTGAATTAACCAAGTTAGCTCACGAAAACGATCAGTTTTCAGTTGCATAAGAAATTGTCAAGCATGAATTTTTTATTCCAAATTTAACCAATGTTGTTAAAAGCGTAATTGTCAATTGCATTCCATGCAGTTTAGCAAATAAGAAAAGTTTAAAGAAAGAAGGTTTTTTAAATCCTATTCCAAAAGAAGAAACCCCTTTAAGCACATACCACTTTGATTTCATATAGGATCTTTACCATCAACAAATAAGAATTATCAACATATTTTTACCGTCATAGAAGCATTTACTAAATTTACTTGGTTGCATCCTGTGAAGACCGTTTCAACAGGAAGCGCTTTATAAAAATTAAAGTTACAACAGAAGAACCTTGAAAATCCAATCAGAATTATATCCGATCGAGGATCAGCATTTACTTCGAAATCATTTAATGATTATTGTACCGAAGAAGGAAATGGTCAAGTCGAAAGAATTCATCGAACACTCATTCCAGTTTTAACTAAATTATTGTTAGATGACTCCACTAAATGGTACAAATACATCGATAAATTACAAAGAATACTCAACAGAACTATCTGTCGAAGCACCAAATGGTCACCATTCGAACTTATAGTTGGTACCAAACGCGAAATAAAGAAGATATCCGCATTCAAAATTCACTACTCGAAGAGATGACGGAAGAACTGCAAGAACAACGCGAATTAACTTAGGAAAGATACGAAGAAAAATATTGATTCCATACAATCCGAAAACCGGAAAACGTGTAACAAGAAAAGGAAGAAAGCTTCCGAATACGAGAAAGGCGATCTAATAGCCATACAGAGAACTCAATTTAGTGTTGGACTAAAACTAAGAACGAAATTCTTAGTCCATTATAAAGTCACCAAAGTGAACTCTAGAGATAGATACGAGGTGGAAAAAGTTGGTCATCACGAAGGACCAAACGTTACTACTACATCACCCGATCTAATGAAATCTTTTTCTACTAATTGAATTTAAATATCAATTATTATTCTTGTATTATATTATATTTTTTCTAAATATTAATCTCTATTGTATGGTGAAATTCTGTGAAATATATTTTGAAATAATTATCTTATATTCGTATATTATATTCACATTTACATTCGCATTATTATTTATCATGAAAAGCATCCAAATAATTCTTCATGATAAAATACTTATGTAGTTTTTCATGAACACCAAAACGTTTAGGCATTGTTTACATATTTTAGTTTAAATATTGTTTATATACTTTATTTTAGATCAGGTATTGTGAAAGTTGAGAATACATCTTTCCTTCTGAAATATTTTTTTTCTTTTAGAGAACAGTATTATTTTGTTTAACCAATATTATTGATAATCTCTATTATCATAATTCAACTGGTAAATTGCCACTACCAGCTTGACATAATTTAACTTAAGTAAATTAGAATTTATTAAAGTCATCAGATTTCCAGTATAGCTGGAAACCAGCTCTATATATTAGGAGGGGTCGAACTCTGTATGATATTACCCATAAAGAATAATTTAATCACTGCGTAAATTAGATTGCAAGAGTTAGATTAATTATTTTTGGCGATAGATGGAGCCAGAGATCGGCTCAGGACACATCACGAGCGGCGCCCTCTTTTTTCCTGACAAAACCAGCTTGCACGCTCAGAGAAGCTCAGCGCACCGCAGGCAGCAGACAAGCTCGTAACTCTCTCCTCACCCTTTTCTCATCATGTAAGATAAATCAGTTTTAGCGCAGTTAAGTCGCCCGATCGTCACGTTGTGGTAACTTTGTCCCATCTAACTTTCCTTATGACTCTATATCTCTAACACAGTAATTATTATTAACCATTAACATCTATCCCAGTCTTAATCTAGCTCAATAATAACTATGACTTCATGTAAATTAGTAAGTCTCTCGTTAACTTTCTGTGTACATATCTTTCCCCCTGTAAATTCTCCCTATAGTATTTAAATAAATGTTTTTGTATTTAATTTAAAGTCTCCTTGTTCATTCTATGTAATATTTTGTCTTAAATTTAGTGTAATAAAAACCCTTAAATCCGAACTATTTACCCCTTAAAGCTTAAAGGTATATATATATATATATATACCAATACGTAAATACGAATATGTAAAATATATACGTACCGCTAAAAAATTAGTGAAATCATAATATTTTCTGCGAACAGTGCTGGCATAAAGCTAAAAACACTGTCCTTTACCCCGAACACTATGATAAACCAAGAATTTGAATGAAATACCAAATATTAGAAATAATTTTACGAACCTAAAACTGAGAGATGCAGTCAACGGGAGACGTGACAAAAGAATGAATCTAACGCGTCATGTAGGGTCCGGATGTTGACGAAATATCAAGTTACTTTCTTTTGCGCCAAACTTCTAAGGTTGGGGGAGTTTCGATGAAGATTAGGAAATCGATGGAAACAAAGATGAAAGCGCTTTACACTGAGAAAACGATGAAGATTAAAGATATGATGAAAAAAAGGAAAAGAGTGTATTTAAAATTAAAGTGTATTTAAAAATTAAGGAATGATGATAAAAAAGGAAAGGAAAGTATTTAAAAATTATGGTGTATTTAAAAATTAAAGTATGATGATAAAAAAGGAAAAGAGTGTAATTAAAAATTAAGGTGGAAACGGTAAGTATTAAATAATATTTGAATTTGAAATCCATTAATAAACGACTGAAAGATGCGTTTTCGAGGTAATCACATTAGACCTGTCTGGCTTGAGAGACCCTACCACAGTATATATATATATATATATATATATATATATATATATATAAATATATATATATATATATATATATAATAATCTCGCTTAATTTTATGTCAAATTTTAATATTATATATTTTAAAATCTTAATGTATACCAAAATCACTTTTCTAAAACTTCAGTTTCGTTCTTTTCCCGCTCTGGAGGTATATTAAATCTCGCGTTTTGGCATATTTATTACTAAAAGAATATTTTAATCGTTTCCACGCGCACACAACTCGCGAAATCGGCGACTTATTGCCGCCATGCATTTTGCCTAAAACACTTACGCGCAATATACTAAAAATAGTTATTATTCCCTTCCCTTTGATCACATGTCTATCTGTTAAATCCCTACCTGAGAAAAAGCAGGGATTTTCTATTCACTTTTGGCTTAAAACTTAAACGAAGATGTACGTACATTTCGTCACTCTCCGATAATAAAACGAAATTTAGTATATAACTCGGTCTGTTTTATTTTATTTAACGACTACAATAACGGATACATTTTAAGATCCGGCAGGATGATTGTTCCGAACGGGGAAAAAATTTCAAAATGTAAGAATTAAAAGCGAAACAACGTAATGGAGAGTGACAGGGAATAACAAAAAATGGTTGACCAAAATAGCTGCAAATTTATCGGAACTTCTAATAGTGCCTCCTGAAAAATCAACTGTACTTTTCTTGATGTCTCCTCCCTGATATCCTGAAATCCATCTGCCAGCAAGGAAAATCCTGATGCAGCGTCAACTCCGCTCCACATATACAATGTTTTTCAAAAGTGTCAACGAAAAAATAGTTCTCACCAATGTGTTTATTATCAGCTTCAGGAAAAATTCTAACGGAATATCCATATTGTGCTTCAAATCTTCATATCGTTTTACGCTCCTGTTTCGGTTTTCTTCCAAAAGAAATTAAAAGTGTTAAATTTCTAAGTGCACGAAACAATAACAAAAAGTATTTTGTCTTCAACCAGTGTGCTCTCGGCTACAGATAATATCAAGGGAAGTTTTGTGTACAAGTGCATTTTCTTCATATGGAAAAAAATTTTGCGCAATAAGTGACAAAATACAATGTACTAATTTCGCCAAGATTTGCATAATTTCAGTTTCCCTGTGTTATCGGTTTCAAAAAACTGCAGCTAATTCAAATAAAATCTACAAATCTATTCTAAAATGCCAACGTGGTGCACCAAAAAAATATAACTTTTATCGCTAATTGTTTAATTATTTACTTTTGATTATTAATTGATTTTAAGTTTATATTTGAAAAAAAAAATTTTGGTGTTGTTCTGTATTGATTTATATTTTGTGATTCATGATAAATTGATAAGAAATTGCATTTGAAAAAATGTAAAGTGTTTGTGATTTGAAACTAATGTTGCAGTGTCCATATTAAATTTTGAAATTTAAGGTATTCTTGTTGAATATAAGATATTCTACAAAGAAATATTAATTTTAAAAGTTTGGTTTTATTATGTTTTCATTCATATGTTTCATTTGATATCATAATTTTTGGCATTAATTAAAAAAGTGAAAGTATTCTTGGTTTGGTTTTGAAATTTATTTTTCTGATATCTATGTTATAATAAATGTAGAGGTATAAGAGGTTTTATTAAGAATAAGAAATATTCACTTAAAAATGTTGAGTATTACTTTGCAAAGTTTAAGTTAAGATTTGATTTATTTACACATAGTTTGTTTTTGTGCATTTCTTATATTTTGAAATGAAATCCCATGCAAATCTGAAAATAACATCTTTCGATTATGGTTATAATAAGAAATGCTACTTAAGGTATCAGAACTCGTTTAAAAGTCGATTTTCGGCCAAAATTGCATTTTGTAAAAAATGTTTTGGATAGTTCATTCATTTACCTTTCTAAAACAAATTTACTTTTGTCGTTACGTTAATTAGAAGATGAGATTTTAATTGTTTTATAACAATTCGAAAACCGGAAGTGGGCGTTTAATTAACCGGAAGTTTTAATTAAAAGGGAGAAAACCTGTCAAAAATTCTTTAAACTGAATTTTTTCAAGTTAATATGATGTTAGTCTATTTTTTTTTTAGGATTTTTTTTAAAAGTTTAGATACTTAATTTAAGCGCGTGGCAAAATTAAATTTAACTAGGGGGCTCTGCCCCCTGCTCGCTAAAGCTCGCCAACCCCCAGGAGGATTGTGGTGCAATCCTCCGGGGCTTGCTACGCAAACCCTGCTCACTTCGCTCGCTACATGAAGACACTGGGTGTCCTAGCACAGTTGTTATAAAATCTTTATATATATATATAACACCCCCTGCTGGCTCCGCTCACCGACACCAAAGAATCGCGTGATTCTTTCGGGATCACTATGTGAAAACAGCTCGCTTCACACGCTTGCCGTAGTTATTCGTTTCTGCTAGTATTAGGAAATTATAAGTATATTAATTAATAAAAGTAAATTTAAATTATTTGAAATTGCACGAACTCCTAAAATTAATTTTTCATCAGTTTCTACAATTAAAATCTTCTGGTAGCACAGATATATATGTAAATGTCCCTATTGGCACACGAATGTTGAGCAATACTTTCAGAACAACGGGCAATGCTGGAATATTCTGATGCGACGTCTCTCGTTATTCAACGCAATTTTGGCGAAAAACAGGCAAGAACCGCAATTTTTGCTATCTAAGTTTCGCCAATTTCAAGATTTATTACAATTGTAGCAACCGTTCAGTATTTTGTGATGACGTCAACAGTCACTTGTTCTGTGATTGGAGACACTAACTGTAAAGGAGGTCTTCTCCCCCCGTCTGGAGGGGGAAGACTGGTAGGAGGCCTTTTATGACCTCTCTTCTGCTCTGAATGGAATGAAGGAAACCTTCCCAGTTCTTCCCAAACCTTCCAAGAAACCTGCTATTTAACTTTTAAGGCCAAACTTCGCTGGTTGATTTTTCAAAATGAAAATCGACTAAACTGATTTATTTAATGAAATCAGAATTTGTCATCGAGATTGGCCTTAAGGATTACAATGCAGTAAAGCACCGTTTATGCGTTTTTCATTTATACGTCGTTTCATCATAGTCTTCATTCATTTGCATGCATTGAAATTCTTTTCGATTATACATCTTTTCATCTATACGTCGTTTTACGTCAGTCCCTTAAAAGACTTATACACAGTGCTTAAAAACAACAATATACAACAGGCGGATTTTTTTTAAAAAATGCATTGATATGAATGTACTTAGATACTCATTCGGTTCGGAAAAAATTAAAAATTATTTATTTAAATTGCATCCAAATTTTGTTACTTTTCTGAAACTTTTAGATATCTTGCGAATTACCGCCGGATTTTCAGAAAAATCTTTCTCAAGATAGAAAATAATTAAAATCTAATTACGATCTATCTATAATCAAGAACAATTTACTTCGATGGTCATTTTATCCATCAACCCCAAACTAATAAATAAACTTAATTATGATTATATTATCGATGAGTTTGCTATAAAAAATGAAAGATAAATGAGAAAAGATTACATATAGTAATTATCTTTGTTATTTCATTTATGAACAATTTTTCTGTGGTAGAAATGCTAACTTTATAAAAATCTAATTATTTATCATTTTCATCTATTCCTTATGTCCTTGCCAGATTTTGCAATGTAATAAATAGCAAAATGTAATATAGGCAAGAAACATTTATATAGGGTTGAGAGGAAATGCCTAGTAAAAAAGTCTCGGATTCGGGATCAGAGGATAGCAATATGAATAGAGAGTCTCGTGGACATTTAGTATGCATTAGCTATTAAGCGGTTATTAGCATTAGACATATAATCCTTCACACGCTTGGCGGGTGACAAATTTATCCAAAATTCACTAATTTTTAGGCAAATCCTTTGTTAACAAATCCCTTTGATAAAAGAATGATAGCATGGAATTTATTTAATTACATTTGGTGGCAATCTTAGCTAAGCGGTTTGCAAGTTCCACATTAAAGGAGCACTTCTTCTTTGCGACGAGAGCCTTCCAGTATATTTTGCCTGAGATGAGATTGAAAAGACTTTGAATTAAGAAATTTAATTTTAGACAACCTATAAGTTTGCATTTTATTTTAATATTTTTTAATGTTTGGATAGAATGCAAAATCCCAGTGATTTTGACTCCCTTCTTCAAAGTCCACCCTACACCAAAATTAAATTCTAATAGTTCGCTCTACAAAGCAGGATTAAATGAGTTCAAACTAAAGTAGGGTATTAGTAACAGCATAACATATTATTTTTAAAGATGCACATCAGGAATTCAACTTTGCCACCAATAACATGGTACGGTACCATGGGTATATTTCTTAATTTAAACAGAATCTAAATGAATAAATTACTCGCCAATAGGGTTAAAACCAATTTCTCGAGTAATATAACGAAAACATGATTAAAGTTATTTAATTTTAAATTCCTTAGATTAAATTTTTCTTACTCGGTTTTAGCAACAAAGGAGAAATGCCTTCCATTAGTAGGACATTTCTTGTAAGAGTGACAAAAAGAAAACTTTTTGAATTATTTGGATTTTAGTGATTTGTACTAATAATATTTTAGTGATTTTTCATTATACTGGTATCATTAGAAAGATAATTTTCTGAATATCTAAAATGGTACAAAAATCATTTTTATGAAATAAATTTTGGAATATATCGCAAAAAACAGCAAAATCTTGCTCAATTTTTAATAACTGAAATTTTAACTAACTTTAAGACTTTCAAAAGTTGAAAAGGATTCTCCTCGTTTTCAACATATGCCAAATTTATCAAGATTGGGCAAAAACTGTAAATTTTTATAAAAGACGAAAAAAATTCATCTTTACATATATAGTACTAAAATTTTATGCTCGATCAATTTCAAATACCACAGTTGAAAACAAGAAAATTATAAGTTTAGTGTAGAATAGCTGCATTTTATTTTTTATGCAATAAAATGTAGCACCAAGTACCATAGAGTAATTCTATTTTTTACTCCTGATCAGGGTTTTGTATGCAGATGTCTACAAATAAGAAAAGAGAATGTATGTGTAGGGTGTCTGCCTATTTGTTGACGTTTTAGAGTTCGTTGAGCCTAAGGCCACCAAATTTGGTACAAATATACTATAGAAGACCTCATAGAGATTTTAATTTTTATTAATTTAAAATTAAGAAGAATTTCGAATTATTTCAGCGATAATTTTCAAAAATATAATCAGATTTAAAATTTTTACATAACATTTAATTTCAAAAATATTATCTTTAAAATGATGCCAGTTAAATTTTTAGAAAAATATTTGTAAGCATAATTTTTAACAATAATTTGCAGTATTGTAATGAAAGTAAATCAACTTTCAATTCATTCAAATCATAATTCTATTATTTCAACAAAACAAATAAAGGCATAATTTAAAAAGTTATTTTGATCTTACGATATAAAAGCTTCTTTTGATGTATTAAAGTCTAATAAATTGCATTTCATTTTTGTTGTTTCACCAGTTTTTTAGTCCATTTTTTTCTTTCTTCGTTACTTCAATTAAATTTACTTTTTAGACCAATTTACTATATTATTTTGATAGATTTACATTTTAAATTATCTTAAAACCCATCTTTCCACTTTCGGTAAGAAAATTTTCCCTTGGGGTTATTTTATTCATTTTGTCTTTGATTAGGTTAAATATTCACTCTATAATTAGGTTAATATAGTGTAAGTCATTAATTTCATTAAATGCAGCACATACTGCATCAAAAATTCGTTCAAATACTAATACATTGCCTAACCACAGTTTTTTAAATTTTTTAATACCTTTAGCTTACCAAAATTTAAATACATTAGCGAATTTAAAGTTGGCCTACGTAATTAAGTTAAACGAGCTACTCTTTCTCTGCTGCATAAAAACGTGAATACCCTTCCTCCCCCAATTATTCGT
>BGPR01050689.1:0-11001 GCA_013235015.1 Araneus ventricosus
TGATGGATTTCAGTTACGTATTGCTAAACACCCTTATATATACCCATTTCAAAGTCTAAATTCTGAATAACTAATAAAATTTTAAAAAGATAACTGCTTTACTTGACAGGAGACAAGATATTTTCAGAATATATAGGAAAGTCACCCAGTTTGGTCACCTGGACATTTTTTTCAATGTACAACAGTAGAAAATAAATTTTAATATAATCAATTCAGGTTGTTGTTTATTTATCTTCAAAACGCTATAATTTTATTTTTATGATACATTTAAAATGAAAAATAAACTTAAAAATTTATGTCAATTCTTCCAAGAGCAATTAAATAATAAATATTTTTTTGATTCTCAATTTGTCTAGAGAACTCAATGCATGAACAAGTACTTGACATTTGCCCTATATCATTCATTCTTTTTTGTTTCCTCACATAATGATGCAAAGTACGAATCTTTAATTTTATTCTTTTTTTCGTAAAATTTGTTGTCTTTAATGTTTCTGGAGGTCTTTTGCTCGGCCTGTTCCATATGCGGTGAGCAACTAGGCAGAAGGCTTAATTAGAGAGTTTATATGAATGCTTTACTTTCCTGGTTTAATCTCTAATTCAAGATAATAGTCTCATTGATTTAAACAATTTAGAATGGCATGCTTTTGGTCAATTTAAACAAATTATAGACAAAAGAAAAAATCTTATCCTTTGAAATATTTTAATGATTATTATAAAGTAATTGTAGCCAACCAAGTTTATCTGAGGGGTATAATGAAATATATAGGGCTTTCTCTGCAAACATAGTTTCCACACACTCCGTAATTTTCTAAAGAGACAGGCTCAAGTAAGCAAGATTCAAGTGTCGACTGGCTTTTTAATCCAGTTATTTATTTTCTAAAAAAAAAAATGTTTAGTTTCAGGTTTTAAAATATAGAAACAGACCACCATAGTTGTTAGCTAATAACTTAAATTAAATTCTAATCTTGATATCTTGATCAGTTCCAGCCCAAAATATTGTCTGCATGCTTATAAATCTATATGGTTGACTTTTTAACACTAAATGCATGATTAATCTTAGCCAGTTGTAGACTTTTGATTAAACTCGCGACCTTGTGGACTCTTGAATAATAATATCCTTTTCAATCTTAACTTGATTTTTTATGTTAAATATGTAGTGGTGCATGTTCCTTTTTTTTTTTTTTTATTCTGACGATAAGACGTGTAGTTTATTTTTTAAAAATTGGCTACAATTTATTGCATCAAAGGGTTATCATGAGAAAATATGATTTAAATGCATTTCACATCATATATCTAGAATTCCATGAATGTCAATTTCCTGGAGCATGATTTACCATAATCGCGAGGAACCTTAAGAGGGGCGTAGGGGCATTCTGTTTGTCTAGAAGAGATAGCATAGATTAGTTAAACTTAGTTCCATTTGAAGCTCTTTGAGAGCTATAAGCAATAAATTGAACAAAGAGTAAACTATTTATATTTGAATAAATCACCAAAGTTATTTTTTTAGACTTCTTTCTTACAGATCAAGTTTTTTGCATTAAAAGCAGGATATAAAACCAAATCACACAGTGGGATGTTGACGAATCTGGTGTAAAATTATTTTCAGTTTTTAAACTAATTGAAACGTATTGGTTATTAAATTAATGAACTTTTGCAGAAAAATATTGCTTCAAAATAGTGATATTTTATAACCGTAGTTATATACAGGTAGTCATAACACCCTATTTAGAGGCTTCTGGGGCGCACTGCCGTTATAAAGACGAGATTTTGGATCTAATGTTAGGATGTAGCATACGTTTTATAGGTATAGAATGTACCACCTCTTGTAGTTTCACGGTTACAGTTAAAAATATTATAATTTTTTTTTCAGTAACATGCTTGCTAATTTTATTATTAATAGATATAGCATCTTGATATTTCTGAAGATACAGTACTGACCAGAGGGCCTCTAAATATGACCCAGTTATTTTGATTATACACTTGTACATTGACAATTATTATATTAATATATTTGCTAGAGAAAGAAATGGGGAAAATAACGAATGATTGAATAAATGACAAAAATAATTTGGAATAATTGCAACTGTAAAATTAGTTAATAATTAAGGAAAGGTGCGATTTGTTCGTCAGTAGTAATCATTAATGTATTTATCCTGTCTTCCACTGATCAGGTCTCTTTAATAAGAACTGAAGATTCCAGTGGCGGAACATCTCTAAAGTCTCTTTTTTAAGAATGATTTTGACTTTTCTCTTCGTGGGTCTCCTTGCCGTCAACACGCAGGTCCGAACCAAAACAATCTTTTTGAAGACATCCTCATAACAAGAAAGTCTGGAAAGAGTACCGGAGGCTCCAATTTTGACGGAATGATCGAAGCTCAATATTTGCACCAGTGCTTCCGCCGCTTCTTCTGAAACAATTGGCCTAATGGTAGTATAGCATTTCCTAAAGCCTGAAGTGAGTTGAGATCACAATGCATAGTAGGCATTGTTCATGGATATAAATTACGAAATGAAATCCAGATGTTTCTTCTGTATATTCTTTGGTTTTGAAAATTAATCTTTGTGCATGGATATAGTTTCTGATTACTTTAAACGATATATTGAGTAATCCATCTGATCTTCAGGATTTAAAATGGGAGAAATTGTGCTTTTGTTTTAAATTTCATAAATCATCAAAATCTATCACTTTGAAGAGAATGTGAATTTTCGAGTTTTATTTTTCATGTATGTTGCTTAAAATTTTGTTTGTTGGAATAATGTTAAATAACTCTCTGAATCATTCACTTTGACTGATGACCTAAGTGAAATAGAACAAAAAAATCCTTATCATCTTCATACAATTTAGATAATAAATTTGAACCTCTTTAAAAAAAATCGTACGAGTGTATGGTAACTTTTTTTTAAAAAGCATAAAGCAACTTTGACTCAAGCTTTAATACTTTTAGATAACTAAATGTTGACGAGAACAATTTCGGTACTTTGCAAAATCTAAAGAGATCACGTCGTTAGGCCGCAATGTTTAGTAATTTTTTTATAAAATTGCTATAACTGTTCCAATCAAATCCTCGAAAGTACACACATACGATCGTTTGAAAATATTCATAACAATTTTCTTAACAAATTGCAATTCATATCATAAATAAGAGATTAAATGCAAAATAATTGGAATGCCTACTAGAAAATTTTGAATGTTTAGGCACAGGCAATGTTTTAAATCCCTTCATTTTACAAAAAATTGGGCAAAATCAGTAGCTAATTTAAAACATACAAACATAAAAGGTCATTGTGGAAAAAGAATTTAGCGTAATCAAATGTTGAAATATAACAAATCTTCAGGGTGCACCAACATACAAAAAAAATTTTGAAAAAAAAATGCATTATTTTCAATTTACTTTTTGCAATTGTAAAATAATTTTTAACGATTAAATCAAAAATATGAGCCACATACCTGCCTCATCATTTATCCATAGCTTCCCTTTAAAATTTTAATTGTCTAAATTATTCCACATTCCGAAAATGGAACGATTAAACAACAACTATTTGTGCAAATTCCCACTTCTTTTAACCTCCAGATTTGAAGCTAATAGCCAGAGGTCAAGGTCAGTTAAAGAGAGTTAAAATAATTTATCACATTCCCAGTTATTCAGCTTTAAAATGTATACATCCATTCAGTCTCAAATGCAGTTTTATAAATCCTTTTGTACTTAGATTCGTCAAATATCCCACTGCATCCATCAGTTACTTTGATCGATCATTACAGGCTCATATATATTAAATTATCGTGTAAGGAGTTAAACATACCCTTCTCTACAATTTGCTTCTATACCATGGGAACAGCATTAAATAAAAATTATTAAGCCATCAATTATAACAAGATAAGTTGCAAAAAGCTATGAATTTTATGTGATGCAGAATCCACCATAAAACCTGAGCTCCTCAGTAATGTTAAAATAAAATAAAATAAGAGGAATGATTAAAGGATTAACAATACCAAGTCTTTTTCAACAGCATGTAAAAGATTTGCAACAATTATGTACAGTGTAGATAGCATTCACTAAATTTTAAAACGTATTTGTTATACATTACATTCATTTGATGATGAGGTTCAAAAGCAGATTGTATGCTTTTACAGAAGATTCAGTATACTAAGATCTACCCATCTAACCTGTTGCATATTTGAGTTATGACATTAACACGAATAAAACCAAACCGACATACCCAGAACGAATTTGTGAACAGATATATAATATGGTGATGAGCCTGTGTAAGTTATATTCATATTTTCCCACTGTGTTTTGAGTTATTGTGTTCTCATTGCACACGGACCGGACACAGAGAAGGTAATAAGTCTGGAAGCTCCTATATATGCCTGTTGAACACCAATGGATTACACACTACTGAAGATGTTAAATCAATTTTACAAAAGTATAGATGAATTTTAGAAAAAAATAAAAATAAATTATTATTTTTTTCCACTTTGAGAGGTGCCTCTGTTTATAAAGCTTGATAAATACCACTTGCATAAATGACCTACAATTTTAGAAATTCTTTGTCCATATTACTAGCTCTTAAGAATTTATGTTGTTTAATATTATAGAATATTATCTAAAGTTTTTTTCTGAAATAAGTAATTGTTGTTGTTTGAATACAAACTGTTTTTAGCAGTAAACTAATAACCAAAAGTATGATTTTAAAAATATTTTCCTGTTTTAATTCAGGAAATGAGTCAAAAAACATTTTCTCGTTTAAAAAAAAATTAAGACATTTAAAGTTAATACCGCGTACAGGTGCCTTTATCCCTAGCTTGATGCGTTTTTGAATTATATTCTTTACAGACAACAGACAAACTAATTCCAAAAAGAAATGATTACTGGATTCAGGAGATCTAAAGCGTAGAGTTCTAAATAAAATCTCAGGGATGGAAATTTGCAGGCCATTACAGTACTTTTCTGCATAGCCATGAGGAAGTAAAAAGGTGCCCTAGTTACAGTTAGAAATTTCAAAATTAAACCAAATGAGATTTATATTTAATTGCGATAAGTTATTGTAGTATTTGTATATTTCCTCAACTGCTTTTCTTATTTATAAAACTATATTTGCAAAATCTCAAATAAGATTTAAAATCTATTGAAAGAGGACTAAATTTGTCTTTTCATTCTCAAAGTTTTATCCAGTCCTAAAGGTTAAAATTTCAAATTCTTCCAATTGAGATTATTCTTATTTCAATAAGTATAGATTATAGTGTATTAAGTATTTGTTGTATTTTTTCAAAATTTTCCTTATTTATAAAATATAATTGAGCTATAATAGGGAAATATTTGCATGAAATCATCTCAAGAAGACTGTCAGTCCCTTGTCGGCGGGTAAAATCACTGTAGTGTCCGGTAATGTAATTAATTTTCAGTAGTCATCTGCCGTTATTAGTTGTAAAACAAGACCCACGCATTTTCTGTGGGATTAACATTATCACCCCACAAAGTAGCGTCGGGGATCTGTAGAAATAGAAATTAGCATCTGAGTGACCCATTCCTATTTGAAGTAGAAATTAGCATCAGTAAACTGCTCTGGTGATGATTCCATGAACACTCCAGCTCTTCCTCCTCAGGTAACCACCCTCTCATCTGATGTTTAAAACAGAATGTATTTAAAGTGCACTTACCAAACATCGACACAACTTCTACCAGCTTGTAAATTATTAATAAATGGCCTTGTCCTTAGTTTTTCAAGTATCACCTATGTGAAAGGACATGTATGGCAAGCTTATTTCAAGAATGGAAATGAGATGTAATTTGAACCAGTTATGACTAACAACTGTCATGTAATATCAGTAATACCTGGCGTCCTTTTTTGGAACCCTTAAAATACCTCGCCTCACAGGAATTATTTTTTCAGCATAAATTTTATTAAAAAAAGTATTTTTTTCGTAATTCATTTCTTAGTTGATTTTTAGACGTATCGTAATATTAGTATATACAAAATATTATTAGAGAAAATCTCCAGACAACAATGGGTTGATATACGTCTAGGAAAATTGGAACATTTGCAGCTTAAAATTCTTTTGGCGATTATCAATTTTGGCTGCACCTACTCGTTATTAAAATCAGGTTTATTTTTTCAGCGTTTAACATATTATTATCTAAACTCTGATAACCTTCACTGATATTAACATAAATATCACACATTTTCCTAGGTCATCTAAATCTACTCATTTTGAAGGGACAAAAAATCAAATTAAAGTAATAGATTTGAGTAGAGTAAAAGAGCAATCTTGAATAATTTTGATGCAGTTTTATAAAGGATGGTCACAAATTATTGGACCCATTTCAAAAATTAATTAAAAAGACCTTATCATGCAGCAACTTCTTTTTTTAATGAAAGAGTAGTTTAAACAGTTTTTTTCAGATAGGTAATGCGCCGTTACAGTGCTCTAAATCTGCTGCAGCAGGAGATTCCCAACGCAAGTGTCAAAATGGCTACCGTGCAGCAGAAGGTAAGTCTGCCACGTCTCTGCTTCCACAAAAGCAAATCAATTGTAACTGTTCAAAGACGTTTTCGCTGATAGTATCGAAATTGTCAGTCTCCAAGTAAGAATTCCATCAAGCGTTGATATGAGCAATTTAAGGGAACAGTAAATGTGCATCATAATAAAGGTGCTGGACTACCATCGGTCTCAGACGAAGTTGTTGAACGAGTGAGGGAAACATTCACTCCTTAATTGCTCACACCAATGCTTAATGGAGTTCTTACTTGGAGACCGACAATTTCGATACTCTAAGCAAAAACGTCTTTGAACTGTTACAATTGATCTGCTTTAGTGGAACCAGAAACGTGCTAGACGTGCCTTCTGCTGCACGGTAGCCATTTTGACACTTGCATTGGGAATCTTCCGCAGCTGCAGATTTAGAGCGCCGTTGTGGCGCTTTATCTATCTGAAAAAAAAACTGTTTAAACTACTCTCCCATGAAAATATCGAAGTTTATCCATGAAAACGCCTTGCTATTATATGTAATAACAACGCGTTGTTGTTTCCTCTGCTGTTATAGTTTGATTTCAAAATTAATTTCCCCCCTTTTATTTTTTAAACTGCTTTTTATTTCAAAACTTTTTCAACTCTTTTCTTGTCTTGTCTAATAATAATATAATACAATTATCTTTATATTATTATTACATTACAATTGTATAAAGATTTATGGAAGAAATACGAAACATGAAAAACTATGGTTTCAGGCAATGTCGACCTAATCAAATGCATATCGTCATTGATTATTTTCAAGAAGGTAGGTAAATGTAATTTGTTTACGCAGAAATTAGCCATACAAATTCATTTTGGTGTTTCTCAAATATGTGTTCCAGTAAAAATAAAGCAATTTTTGATCCACTGACTCAGCATTTCCTTGAGAGCAAATACGACTCGTTAACATCTTCAAAATATTCGATGTTTTCATGAAATACAAAAATCTAGTGATTAATAAGCTGTGGCAAAGGGGAACTAAGTTATTTGAATTGTTTTGTGAGCTCTAAATGAGAATCAATTACATTTTCAAAATTTACTTTAGATAAGAATTGAAATATTAATGAGTTCAAAATCGATTTTTAAATTGTATAAAATTTCTAAGTGGTGAAATAACCATCAATCCGTGTAAGTTATTCGAGAAAAGTGATCATTTTTCTTAGATAATCATCTTGTCTTTTTTCTTAGCTTTCATTAATAAATGGGGAAATCCTACACACTATGAAAGTGTAAGGAATGCTTAAGATGCTTTCTTTGTGTTCAATAACCGTTGCAAGATTCAGCTAATGTGTTACCCTGACACTCAAATTGCTTTTTAAAGAAACTTCATAATTATTAGTATATTAATTATTTAGATGTACATATCGAGTTTAATCTTATCACCTTGTGAATAGCATATCATTTGAGAAAAAACAAAAAAGTAAAGATTTTTAAGCAAAACATTCCTCCGATTTCGAATAAGACCACTCCAATACAGAATGATTTGTTTTAACTTTCTGAGAATAAAATTGAAGGTGATTTTTAACAGTATTTACATGCAACGATTGCGAAGAAGTTCAAATACTCTTGCAACGAAAGAAATTGTTACGTACGTACAATTCTATTATAGCGTAATCCACCAAAAGTTAATAAAGCCATGTTTATTATTATAATTAAATATTCCATAATATATGGAAGAATTAAGACATGATTTCTATATGTTCCCAGAAAAAAGAGTGTTAAACATCTTTTTCTTTTATTTATATGTAATATTTAAAGTTTAGTTTAGTTATATTAACGTCCCGTTTTGAAGCAACACGAGGGCTATTTTGGGACGGACCTCGTAATTCTGAACCACGGTCGGATGACTAGGGTGACGCCTGATCTGGCGCTCCCTCTCCAAACATCCGCACAACACCAGCGAGAGGGCGTTTGGTCCCCTACGTATGAGTTAGCGTGCAACAGGATCAATATAAGACGGATCTTTAGTGGAATCGGGTTTCGGGCCTGGGGCCCTACGGCCCCAAGGCTGAGACCTTGCAACTAGGCCAACTCGGCCCCACATAACATTTAAAAGTGTAGATGAAAAGAAAATTTTGCCATTTTGACTTCATACGATAAGAATGCTTTCATTTCAAATCTAACTTAGTGTTGGAAATCAATACTTAGATTAACGCATAAATTGAGAACATAAAAGCAATTCTGAGACTACAGCGGGTTCTTATATGGGTCATTATTACTATTTTGTATAAAAATGCAATGGGGTGGAGCCAGAAGGGGGACCGGGGGCCAGGGACCCCCCATAGGGGAAAAGTTTGTATCCCGTCAGGGAAAACCTTTGTACGGGGTATTCAACTGTAGCTGATAAATAATAATCTGGCAAAAATTTGAGACTAATTTCATTGCACTCGTCTCCCCATACAGCAGGTCCTGCCCCCTTGTCGGGGAGACCGTGTCCCCCTGTCGGTCAAACTCTAACGCCGTTCCTGTTTATAATAGGGAAAAAAAAGATCTTGGAATCGAAAATGTATTTATTTTTAATACCCTTAACAAAATTGACCTTGATTCACGGATGTGTTGCAGAAAATTTCCTAATTTTTTCCTAATTCAAAATCCTCGATCCTTTCCTTATTCTGCATTCCTATCCTAATCAATCAATTCTTTTATGTTAGGAATTCTTAATTTAGCATGAACTAAAATCTGAAATATATAAATAATTGGCACAGATTCTTGTTGCAGAATTTTTTTGTGTGTTATACGCAGAAATATCTTCCAACCTTCAAGAAATATAACAAATATTTTAATGGCTTGCGATCTAATTAAAATAATTCTTGCATTTTCTTTCTCTTTTTTTGCATTGGTGTAGTTGGTATTAAAATTTTTATTTTCCTGAGGTTTCAGTGCAATGGTCTTTCTACTTCAATCATGTTCATAAAATGTTTTAACCATGTCTAGAATTTTTTCCCAGCATTTTTAGCAATTAATTATATTGTTTTATAATAATCTTAATATTTTTATTTATTTCTTCAACTCTTACTATTTTAATGTGCTGATGTAAAAATAGTTTCAAGTTTGATTTTGTACTTGTGTATATATTTCCCCATTGGTTTAAATGTATATGTAATTTCTCCTTGTTTTATGTGTACATATTTCCCCTTATTTTTGATTGTATATAAATTTAAAATTGCTGTTTGAGAGTATAGTCGCACTATACTGTAGTTAAAAGTATAACAATTCAACTTATTTATTACTTTGTGTAATTTGTTGAAGTTGTTTGTAATATGAATTGACGTGGCTTTTCTTTGTTGTTTCTGGAGTCCTGTTAGCTCATACTCATACGAATTTTGAGTTAGAACTTCTAAGTCTTAAATCTTTTTTATTTAAAACTTATCTGCATCAAATCACTTTAAAATACCTATGTTAATTCATGAATAAAGTGGTAGACCTACCATTACTTAAGGAATTTCAATATATTGATATGAATATAGTTACAGTCATTTTTATTATCTTTCTTAAAACACTTTTTAGCTAGTAACAAATGAAGTTGACAGTACGGGTAAAGTCACACGATGTATCACTATGCCCAGTCAAATAGTCCTGAAGAATATCTTAAAGTAGTTAAAAGTAATTTAAGCTTTAGAACAGAATTTAACCCTTTGTACTAGAAAGGTGACTCTCAGTCACCATTCTAGATGGTGCATCATTTTGACGTTTATTGATTTTGATGCTTAAAATGCTACCTACAAAGTTGTAAGAAGTTGTAGAATAAGTTTTCAGGAAAAATAAACTTACACAAACATATTTTTTTACGTTCCAAAGCAATAATATGAACTCTTGTAAATCAGTGAATAATTATGCATCTAATTACTTTTCAGAGTGCAAAGGGTTAATTTTCAATACCAGAATTTGGAAACGGAATTGGTCTCATTTCATGGAGCACTTTCTATAGCTTTAAAATGGGTAGAAACACCTATGATGCCATTAACCGGTGATACGGTTGCTCATAGATTTCTGTGTATTTTCAACTTGAGATGTCACTGGTTATGGTTACACCATTTGATAGTGATACGATTAGTTGTGATATCGTAATTTATCCCACTGAGGTAGTGGCATGAGAAATATGCTGCTATGTCTACAAAGAACAAATTGAATTTCAAAAAGACATAATATTGTGCTTTTTGATATATTTTCCTATTACGTTTTCCTTTCAAATGGATTCTAGACTATATCTAATAACTTTTTGTGTAACTCTTTTACTGTTATATTTAAAATCAAAGACACACCTAGTATGTGATATAAATAAAAATAAGTAGATTCATACTTTATAATTAATTTCATGCTCTATTATTATTTAACTAGAAATAAAGATACGATAACAAAAGATTTATTCTCCCAAAATACAACACGCTCCCCATTTATTAATGAAAAATCTGAACACTATCATGCGTGTTTAGAATTTAAAACCTCACTCTTGCTCATCCCTAGTTCATTTAACCGAAACCTTTCAAAAT
>BGPR01050691.1:0-11001 GCA_013235015.1 Araneus ventricosus
CTTCACATTTTCCTCTTTTTGAATATATATTTTTATTCTTACCAATTCATATCTACACTATCGATTTTATCTATTGAGAAACTGCCTTTTTGAATTTCACTTCATTTAACAAAAAATGATAAAAAATAAAAATCAATTTTAAGATAAATTAAATGAAATTACAAGTACAGTTTCATTCTTCTTATTTTTAAATATGTTAAAATACCTAATATTTACATTAAAATTTGGTTTTGCCATTGGAATAATGCTAACTGAAATCACTTTCAATTTTAATTAATAAAATTAAAAAGTTTATTTTCTTTTTGAATTCTTATCTTATGCCCAAAATGAGTGCAATTCAAAAATTTCAGAATTTTAGTGTGAACAATAAATTCTTGGGACTGAAAAGGTTAAATAAATTAAGGTAGTCTGAAAACCTATGTGAAATCTATCGGTCCTTTGATATTTTATTTGCTCTAGATGTCCACAACGCTACTCAAAATCATAGTTCAAGGAAAAGAAAGTCCCCGTTTTCTCTAATAATACCGCTAAATCAGTATCATCATCCTCTTCGAATCGCCGGAACTCGTTTAACTCTACATAAAAATCTCCCTCATCATGATTTTGCTAATTGAGGAAAATATATCATTTCAAAGAGGTCTTTGCAAAAACGATCCGTTTCACGCGGGACCGAAGGTGCACTTGCTCTGTGACAGCTACAGGTGCGGTGTCACTCGGCACCGGGTGCTCGAAGATCCGAGACTATGTAGAAGAGGAAGTGTCTCACGGGTGGTGAGAGTGCTGGAAAGCCGAAGAGTGTCGATGTTGGCACTTGTGGAACTAGGAGTCGCCGGCACTCTCGTACGTGAGGGGGGATTTCCTCATCTCAATCATCTGCATGATCCCGTTCTCTTGCGGCACCTCCAGTGCGGCAGGCACGTAGGTGGCGCCGGGTGGGATGCACTTGGAGCACTGGCGCCGGAGGGCTGGACGTTGGCGAGAGGCGCGGCACTTGACAGCGAAGCGGAGCTCTTCGGCCATCTCGGAACATAGGGATTGCTGCGTGGAGCAAAAAACAAGATTCTGCGTTCAGTTAGACTAGATTGTGGATCGCACATCAAAGAAATACAGAAACACTTCAGTTTTGTTGAGATAAAAATGACAAAATACAAAAATTTGTACTAAAATTTAATCAATGGAAATATGAAATCTTTTAAATAACTATGAATAGGGATTAATCGTGATTAAGATGACTGTGATTAGCATTATCATGATTAAGATGACTATGATAAGGATTAGTTAATGCTTAAGAGGACTATGATATGGATTATTCATAATTAAGAAGAATTTGAATAAGGATTAGTTAATGCTTAAGAGGACTATGACATGAATTAGTCATGATTAAGAAGAATTTGAATAAGGATTAGTCATGATTTCTTAATCATGACTAATGATAAAGATTATCATAGTCATGATTTCTTAATCATTATCATAGTCATCTTAAGCATCAGTTAATGCTTAAGATGACTATGATAAGGATTAGTCATGATTAAGATGAATTTGAATAGGGAATGGTCATGATTAGGATGACTATGATAATGATTAGTCATAATTAAGATGAATTTGAACAGGGGTAGTCATGATTAAGATGACTATGGTAAGGATCAGTTCATTATTAAGATGACTATAAGGATTAGTTAATGATTAAGATGACTATGATAAGGATTAATCATGATTAAGATGAATTTGAATAAGGATTAGTCATGATTAAGATGAATTTGAACAGAGGTAGTCATGATTAAGATTTCTATGATAATGATTAGTTCATTATTAAGATGACTATAAGGATTAGTTAATGATTAAGATGAATTTGAATAAGGCTTAGTTAATGCTTAAGATGACTATGATAAGGATTAATCATGATTAAGATGAATTTGAATAAGAATTAGTCATAATTAAGATGACTATGAAAATGATGACTATGGCAATGATTAATCATGATTAAGATTACTATGATAAAGATATGGATTAATGATTATTAATATGACTATGATAGAGATAAGGATTAATCGTGATTAAGATGACTATGATAAGGTTAGTCATGATCAGAGATCAGTTATGATTAACCACTTAGGAATTTTGTTTTCTTGACTATCTAATTAGATGACACCTTCTGTTTTAGGAATGCGTTATTTTAATTCAACTGAGAACCTAGAGGATAGTTGAAATATATATGGATTCCACATAATTCTCGTATCGAATTATAACGTCTCTGAATGGCTTTGTTTTAGTTTAAAAGTTTAAAATTGGGATAATTTGATGCGTGTAAGGGCAAATCAATTAAGTGGCTAAAGATTATTTCCGATGACTAAAGTTTAGCCAAATATATGCTTATGAAACAAAAAGCAATATTCTATGTTCAGTTAGACTAAATTGTGAAACACCCATAATAAACACAGGAACAAATCAGTTTCGCCATGACAAAATAACAATAATTTTATACTGAACTGAGTGAAAGTATCATAATAGAAGAAATTTGTTTGAAAGTTCCGATGACTAAAGATTAACCAAATATATGCTTATGACACAAAAACCGAAACTCTGAGTTCACTTAGACTAAATTTTGAATCGCACATCAAAGAACCACTGAAACATTGCAGTGTTTGAACGATAAAAATGACAAAACACAAAATATTGCACAGTAAATTCCCGAATTTGCGAGATAGATTCGACCGACGAAAGGTGGGAACTAACTTTGCATATATACTTGTTATATATAATTAATTAGAAGAAAAATCTAATAAAGTTGTCGTTTGGAATAAAAGTATGCAACAAAGCATGCACCCTTTATACATATCCATAATGCGGATAAACTTCCATCTAGGTATAACATACATTTCATTTTAAGAATATAAAAGATATAATTAAGAATATCCATACAAAATTTACATAATAAAAAGTTACACAAAACAGAGTTACTTCGATATCGATAGCTTTACAAAATCTAACAAGCTCATCTGACAACTCAACAAATTTTTTTACCCCACGTAAAATTTCTTCAGGTTTTAATAATTTTTCTTTTATTCCCTGCATTATAGCTAAAATATATTTCATATTTTCTTCAAAATTTGTCAACCTGAAACAAATGAGTCTCCGTCAAACTTGAAATCCTCATTTGTTTTTCCGACGTGTCTGGGTCTGATATGTCGGCTCATGTAGTAGCAATTTGCTCACGTATCTCTTTAACCTGCCTTATCTGAATGTCATGTCTTTGCTACATGAATCCAACAGCTCAATGGCATCATTACTATCAACTTCCAAATAAAAATTTCTAGTAAGAGTGAAACCCTCTTTTGTTATATCAACAACTTGATCAACTTCTAGCGTTGTTTGTAGTTTTATGTTTAAAAAAAGAATGGACAACTTTACTTTTATTCAGTTTGTTTTTATTTTGCATTTGTATCATTTTCAAAAATAGGAAATATTCAAAGCGGGGAAAAAAGGGGGTGATAAAGACCCGCGTAAATTTGAATTGGCATGAATCGGCGTATTGCTGTAATAAAATTTAATCAATAAAAGCATCATACTAGGAGAAACACATTTTAAAATTCCGATGGCTAAAGTTTAGTCAAATGTATGCTCACCATAAATATTAATGCAATCACAACAATAGATTATTCTATAATTTGTAAAACTTTATAAAGTATACTGCTCATTTCTAAAATTACATCGTTAATATAAAAGTAATGTTTTTTTCCAAATAGCATTGTTACTATATACATTCTGATTAGAATTCTAGAACTTTCATTTCTTTAAAAATAAATATTTTAATTGCAGTCTCTGTAAAATTAAACACATAATTTGTGTCAAAAAGTTAAAATCATAATTAAATGATGTGAAACCTAAAGAAATGAATGAAACTAAAATACTGCAGTTAAAGCTAGAATAAAATTTCCTTCCAAAATCTTATTTTGCGACTTGAATTGAAAGTTACTTAAATCCGCCACATTCTAGACAGACTTGCAATTGATATATGAAATTATTATTTATGCTCTATTTACTCAACAATACTTTCTCTTCGTAATAAACTAATTTGATTCTTAATTTCTCTCATTTATTCTTGCGAAAATGAAGTCCTAAAAACAATTATTTTTCCGAACTTGCACACTATTCAAAACAATTATCCAATACTTTAAACATGATAAACGACTAGAAGTTTATGAAAGATTAAAATGTAAAATTATCGAAAGGCTTCATTATGAGGGAATTTTGTTTGTCTTCAAAGATTGCGTGCTTTAAACAGGGAAAGAAAGGCAATTTGGAGTATTGTTTGAGTAAGCGATGATTAACAGAATTGAGAAATGAATGCTTCGTGACAGTGAATACCAGCACTCGATGACACGATTTGTCTAATGGGTATTCTTTAGAAATATGCTAAAAGTAACCCGTTTTAATGGAAGCCTTTTGAGTGTCCCAAAAAGTCATTAGCAAACTATGGATTTGGATTTTGGATGTTAGGAATTTTAAGGCAAAGAACAGGGCAATGCCGTAATGTCGAGGTCTTATAATATGCGAAATAAAGAGCAACTTCTAAAGATGAGCCAGAAAAAAATCTGTACGAGTTCCACTACTTTGTCAGAGAGCCTTCTTCAACAACACCGTTATAACTTAACTCTTTAATCCCGAGGCGTCTTTTTCTTCTAGCCCCTTTAAAACCCGACATTTTTGAGAGGATACGACATGAACTGGACTCTCCCAATCTGGGTGGTCATTTACCCCACCCTGCTATAGCCTTCTCTTAAAGCGTACAGAAATGGGCTGTGATGACAAGGATAATTGGGCCATCTACCGCGCTTATCTCTGAAGTGGTCTCAGAATCTCACCTCCCCTTAAAAGAAGCCAAGCGCCTCAGACTGGCCTTTCTCGCTGTTAAGGGTAAATCTTTAGACCGCTCGGTGTGAGAGAATTAAGAGTTAACCGAGACCTTAATGTTTGGTTGTAATATTAGTAGACTTATTATATTTTCTTCTTTAACAGCGATCCCATTGCACAATTCCCAGAGGATGGGTACATGAACATTTCAGACGAACACGAAATGAATATGCAGTTTGCTTCTCTCTATCATTTTCCGCTTTTAAGGCATGAATAAAATGAACATGATTAAAATGGTAAAATTTCCACTCGGATTATTTCGCTCTAAACCACAACTTAGAAGTAGTTGGGCTAACATTTGAAGCGGACGTGGCTCAAGGAATAATCCTGCATATTAGAAAAAAAGTATCCATGATTTTTAGGGATAGATGATCCAATATTTAGCTTATGCATGGGTCGATCCAGACGAAAATTGGGGCCGTTTTGCGGCCCCTTCACAAAATCCCACTTCATGAAAAAGGCCCCTTCATAAAATTCAAATTCATGAAAACGGCCCTTCACAAAATTCAAACTCATGAAAACGGCCCTTCACAAAATTCAAATTCACAAAAACGGACCCTTTTTTAATCTGACTTCTTTTTTAAAAGTTTTTGAATGAGGCGTTGCACAAAATATATATACGAGTATTTTTTCAGTATTATATCAAATTACTGCATATAATTGTTTCAGTGAAGCACTTTTGATTTTAAACGTAAAATATAGAAATATGACTGCTAGAATTGAAGGTATAAAAAAAAATTCACAAAAATGGGCCCCTAAATAAACCTGGATTGACCCCTGTTATGTCTGCATCTCCCAGTTCTTCATCATAAATGGATCGCTGTCTATTTAGAGCTATTTGGATGAGGGACTGAGACCGGTGGGGGTGTGTATATATATATATATATATATATATATATTTCCGACCAGGCAAATTCCTGTCAAATCAATATCTAAACATAAACGCTCATTTCAGCTTAATTAAACACCCCATTAACTAAGTATTATATACTACTAATAGTTTTACACATTAAATCATAAAAATTATGTCATTACGAAAATAAATTTTGTAAAACTGAAATGATAGCCGAAGATTGAAATAAAGTTTTAATACATTTATTTAATTAAAACACTTAACAATTTCGCATTCTATGTATATTCAAATGACACATTACTGTGTCACCACCGGAGGGAATGGGTGGTTAGAAGTTCTTACAAATGGGAAGGGAGTGAGATCAGCCTAGGGGCCAGGGGCTCTATCACGATTCGATTATTCGCACCGAATAGTTCTCGCTCGCGAGTACTCAAATACGGCGAGAAAATAGTCGTGACCTTCAATTTAGATCTATCACCAACACCGAGTGAAACCAAAGGGAGTAATTTCTCACCGTTTCCGCGAGTACGAGAAGTGGAAACGATCGACCAATAAAAAAAGAGCACTCTTTCCGATTTCGAAGGATAAACAAAAAAATCGACTGTCGAGTCGGCCTGAGAAGTATATTGTTTTAACGAAAACTACTTACTTTTATTCAAATGGTTGTAGTCATGGTGTTTTTACAGCATAATCAAACACATAATTTGTTAGATAAGTGGTTAATAAGTGAAGACTTTGTGCACTGTTCACAGACAATCTTTGATATTTCTCGAATATAAATTTTTCTTCCTATTGAATCGTGTTTTTACATTTTCTGTCATTGTTTTATCTGTTTATTTCTCGAATATGATATGCATAGAATGAATTGACTTTTTATATGAATGTGCTTAGTTATGCAATAAAATATGTTTTGGTTTTTTTAATGTTTATTTTCAATACTACATCTATAATCACTGTATCATTTTGCATCTAATAAAGACAAATACAGTCCAGAGAGTACTTCACGTATAAAACATCAAAATAACATTTTTGAATATTGTTTACAGTTGTTTTTCATGAAATCATAGGTAAATAAATGCTCTTATCAATGAAATATGATGTAATCAATAAGTGTTTAAACAAGGAACCTTTCTTGCATCTTCTTGCGCAAGAGCTAACATCAAAACTAGAGCCATCATTTAAAGTATCGCGAAACAAACAACACTACCTTCTCACTAGCGAAAAGTGCTTCTCTCTTGCCTTTAGCGTGGTGAGAAAAAAAGGTTGAAACTCGCTAGAGATTTCGGTACCGACACGATTTCGATAGCTTCGTGTTAACGGATTTAGATGACATCGCGAAATGTGACGTCACGAGTGGGAGAACGGGTCATTTTCTCGCAACAGAATGGTTGTCGGTAGAATCGTGATAGAGCCCCAAAAGCGAAACATGGGTTAACGAAGAAAGTGACCGTGAAAGAAATAGTAACCTTCCTTCCTAGAAATATGATTCGGTTGAAGGACTGCGTCAGGGTCAGCATCCCTAGGTCTTATCAGGATTTCGACACTTTCAAGATTTTGGCTTCTAAGGATTTTGTTTGCTAAGAGTCTTGCTTAGAGGATTTTAACCTATTAGACATTGGTCGACATAATCTCTGGACGTATCCTTCCTTGAACACTGTTTCGGGGAGAACCTAAACCCTTAATGCACGAAAGTTTCACGGACGTTGCCAAAGGCTTCTCTGCTTTCCTTCCCCGGCGGCCAGAAATAAGCCTGAAAATATCCCTGAATTTCGTGATCGTTTGATCGGAATTTTGACCTTGTCACTATTATGTCCAGATACTGATTTATTGCTATCCATTGCGTTGTAGCAAGTACGGATGATTCAGTTCTCATGAACAACAACACAAAACCACATCATTCTTGGCAGGTTCATGACTTCCAATTCCTAGAAGAAAGCCCTCGAATGGTTTGTCCTACATACTGTCATGCACGAATCCTGCCGAATATGTTTATAACCGGTGTGTAATAATTCTTTCGACGAGGGAAAAACTTACCAAAGGTAAACACTATCTAAATCCCATAAATCTCATTTTTTTTCAAATTTATGGCGTGAATAGATAGATTCTATATTTCTTTCTTATTATGGCGAAATTCGAAAATAGTGTTCATATATCCATTGTTTCTTGTGTTATTTTTTCTCATAGTTTACAACATCTATAAATCATTCAAAAGCAAAAGTTTTCTAGTTCAACAGTAAGCAACCAAAATCAATATATTAACTCACTGTTTTGAGCAGCGTCATTTTATTTTCAGGTCCTGAGCCGCAATACTTGTCAGTAATTCTTTATATGATAGTTGACTCCATTTTACGAGGTCAGTTAGGAAAATAGTTCCGTTTGGTGATCGAAAATGATTAGATACAAAAATATATTATTTTTTGACAAGAAATGCCATCAGGGAAGGAATATACACTGTAACTGTAACTCTGGGTGTATCGTCATCTTAGGAGCCGCTTTACTCAAGCCACTGTTTTATGTGTCTGGGGAGGTGTTAATCACTGTGTGCCAAATCTGGGCACAAAGGATGATCAGAAACATCTTAACGGAGCTGCAAGGTGGCGTCTAATGTTCTAAATGTGAATATTACAGAGAGACATGACCACACTGTATCATAGTATGTTGCGAAGAATTTTTTGATGTCTCAAGCAGTTTGCTATAAATCCCAGTTTTAGACACTTATGCACACATAAAAACTTTAATGTTTCAAGAATATTACGTTTGAGGGGGTTCTATTGTAATGCATAGTTGCAACTGATAATGTGGACGAGTTAATTGCAACACAGTCTTCTAATTACTCACACCAGTGCTTCCTATGTACACACTGCATCATGCACCACACGTATGAAGTTGCTATTCCAGCCTTTTTCTCGTATGTATGTTTAAACGGAGTTGAATTTCTTAATTACCCTGGTATTTGATTACATTCTGAGAATTTTTTTTAAAAAAATAAATTGCATCATAATATCTTAAATCATAAGTGGCTGTTAAAATTATTGACTGAAATTTCAACTTTTAAATATTAACTATCCCATTCCTCATAAATAGATTTTACAAGAATTTCTGATAGTTGCGCTACATAATTGTACACAACACCGAATCGAAACACACAGAAATAACTTGTGTCCGTGCTCTGAGGTAATCATTTGTATTCTCACTTGCACAGTATTGATTTAATTTAAAGTTTCAAACGCCTTGCAGCTAGCTTCGAAGCGACGGGGTCGTTAAATTAAATGAACTGATTTAACATGTTTAAATTATTGTGACATCTCTAACGGGGCAACTGTTTTAAAATTGATAAAAGTTCATTAACTCGAGAAACAGATATTAATCGGATTTGACATCGGAATCAGATCACCACGATAGCCAGCTAAGCAATGTTGCGATCTGTGTTATATATTGCTTGAATGTTTAGGAAGTGACAAACACCAAATAATTTGCTATGACACTTAAGGAAGTGATTTCAGCTTTATTAAATTTCAATGTGAGTAACAGCAAATACGATCTGCTTTCGCGGAAATAACTTGGGAAATCTACAAGATATTTTACATTTTATAGTTTTATATTCTGTTTTCCCAAAATTCATATTTTCAATATTACCTTTAGGCTTTTATTTAACTTGACTTGTTTCATTTTTGATAAGATGAAATTTTTTACAATCGATTTTCCATTCAATTGTGAATGTACTAGAATTCTGAAATTTTACAAAGTTTTGTATTCCCGTTGACAATGACTATGTATTAATATCTTCTCAACTTAATTATCAGTTAATTGATTAGTTTTAAGGAAAATTTAATCCCTTATAGTGTTATCATATGGTTGTGCATTCGATAAAATAATTAATTTCAAGATTCTGTATAAGCTTTATTAAAGTCTAAAAAGTCGAAAATAATAAAAATAAGCAAGTTTTTGAAACTTGCTTTTCTCTTTGGATTTAAAAGTCGAAATAATTTTAAATTAGAAATATGGATGTTAAAACAAAATTTTAAGGGCGTCAGGTGTTGAAAACAGTTTTATCTAGAAACTAAAACACAATGAATAACATACGAAATTCAATTCCTAAATATTCATTAAAAATTCAAATTTATAAAAAAATTTATTAAAATCTCAGATTTTTTCTATCACATCTTCACGCTTTTCAATTTTGTTTAGACGTTTATGATTGTAGAAACAATTATATCTTTTCTATTTATCTTTAGTATTGTAATGATAAATAAATAATAAAAAATAAATAAAATAATAAAAGCGCGCTATATTTAAAAACTTTTTATTTCATATTAGGATATTATCTTCTGAGTATTATTCTCTTTCTACTTAAATAATTTATCTTCAAAAAATATTAAGTGATATCCTTTTACAATGCTAACATATTTTCTGTAATCTACAAAAATAAACTGCCTTTTTTCCTGAAATTTAAATAATAAAATGTGATTTTTTTATAATTAAGTGTAACAATTATACCATGAAAACGAAAGGTTTATTCGTAAACATCATTGCTTCAACATTGAAGACTATGTTTGACTGAAATTTGCAAAAAAAGAATTTTTTGATTTTACTCGTATTTGTAGCACACAAAATTTTGAAATGATTTTGGGAAGGTTCTGTTTAATAAAATTTCATCAAATAATTCCATTGAAAATTCTAAAATCTAATTGCCATAAATTCAACAGGTTAATTTTAAAATGTTTCTATAAATAATTCTGGATATTGTAGAAGATTTTATTCTCATACCGATATAACTTGCATAAATAAATTTCAATTCACAAAAAAATTATAAATATTATCTTAAGATAACGCATTTTGCTTATTATGATCAAATAAAGTACAAAACATAAGAGAATTGAACAAACCGCAGTTTCTTATATAATTAGTTAGATATTAGTGTTCTTATTTATATATTGTTATATTTTAGTTTATTATTATATAGTAGATTTTTAATATTTTTAAAAATATTAGATAACGCATTTCACTTATTATTACATACAAGTAATATTGAAAATGAAAGTGAATTGAACAAACCACATTTTTCTACAAAATCAATCCTCTAATCAAATTCTGAAATTCTAATAGGAAACTAGTTCTCCTTTCCTGTATGAGATAACGCGTTTCACTTATTATTGCAAACAAGTAATATTCAAAACGAAAGTGAATTGTACAAACTACATTTTTCTACAAAATCAATCCTCTAATCAAATTCTGAA
>BGPR01050693.1:0-11001 GCA_013235015.1 Araneus ventricosus
TTTTGGTTAAAATAAAAACATTTAAAATCAGCAGATTAAATTTTGAAGTTATTTTGAAATTACCAGAATTTGAGGGTATTTTTTTAATCGGGACTAAATCAACTTTCATGCGATTTTTTTCCACTTATATTCCTTTCTTTTCGAAAAAGGCATTCAGGGTAGATTCTGAGAATATGGTAGCAGCAGAAATTCTTCACCATTAGAAGAAAACCTCCCCCTGTAACACCCTTGAAATGTCCATCAAATGATACGCCGCCCACCTGGGTGAGAGGTAGAACTGGTAGTGGCACAAACAGGTTGATCTTATTGAGGCGTTTTTTTTTTTTTTAGAATTCAATCTGTTTAAGAGTATTTTGTGTTCATAAAGTAAAGGTAAGATTTAAAGCAAAATATATCAAATTCCAAAATGCTACTGTTTTCAATTGCTCTTTTATATTAATATTTTATCACTATTCCATATTAATTAGGTTTTTTGTTGTAAACCTTAATCTTATTTCATACAAAATAAGTACACATATAATCATTATTGTTGTTATGCTCACGAATGTCATTAAAACACATAGTTAAAGTTTAAAAATAAAATTTGAAATATGATCTATAACGTAGTGCTTTGTTTCTGAACTGCAAGTATAAGTTTATCTAATATAGCGTGACATGTGACAAGGGGGGGAGGGGGTATGGTGAAGTGTGACACTTCGTGACAAAGGGGGAGTGGGTCAAAAATATTCAAAAAAAGTGTGACGTCATTTATGGACAGCCCCTTGTCAATATTATGATAACTTGAGAAGGATTGTTCTTACACTCATAAAGGTTGCACACTAAATAAAATAAACGAAATAACTCAAGTCTTCTTTCTTTAAGATTTAATATATTTTTTCACTGTACTTGCTCTGCATAAATAATTTATTTGGTTAAGGATATTTTCTTTTGATATTTTTAATTGCGAGAAAGTTTGATCTCTTATAATTTTTGTCTTTTTGAGTCTTAAATCAGTTCACAGCAGTTGCTTAGCAGACTTTTTTTGCTGTAAACATATAAAAAATTAGCAGCTGAAGAATATTTAAACGGGTTAAGAGCACATGATGAATCGGCAACCTAGCTTCAATTTGAATCCTATTATCACACTGGGACATAATTTCAGAAATTACTTGGGATTCTCTGTTTTAATTTTGGGAATGATCAGAAACATTTCAAAACAATAAAGTTCTTTTTCCGCTATTTCGACATCAGCCAAATTGTGTATCAAATGCGCCAAGTATAGCAGCCTTATGCTTCGAAATAAGTAAGAGATCCTAGGTTTTGTAGCATAAGGTTACTGCTTTTTATGCACTTTTAGCACTTGACGTGATTACAAGAAAAAAACATTAACGGAGATTATTTTGGGACGGATCTCGTAATTTTGAGCCGCGGTTAGATGACGAGGACGGCACCTGAGCTGCCACCCCCCCCCCCTCTCCAAACTTCAGCACCACGCCTCCGTCCTGTTGCCAGGCCTTATACCCGATTGGGTAGGGCAGGGCGGATGGGTGCTTTGTAACACATCAGCGGGAGAACATTTGGGAGCTATAGAAATCATAAACTTCACCATGATTGTAAACACACTACATATGTATGTTTCAAGTCTGCTTTACGTGTCAAATGTCACAAAAAACGCCTAGCCAAGAAAATGTTTCTTTTTTTGTGAACTCCATAATCA
Source organism: Araneus ventricosus (assembly GCA_013235015.1). Taxonomy (NCBI): domain Eukaryota; kingdom Metazoa; phylum Arthropoda; class Arachnida; order Araneae; family Araneidae; genus Araneus; species Araneus ventricosus. The sequence continues at coordinate 1,697 of BGPR01050693.1, forward strand.
ATTTTCACGATTTCTTTTCCTAGAATATGTTTCATCGTAAGTATTTTGTCTTGATCATGAAGCTGCCTCGTAACATGCATAAAGCTAAAAAAACCTATGAAATCTGCCTTTAAGCATGTTGAAATATTATCTACAAAAGATACTACTTGTTTAAAAATTGACTTAAGCTATATCTATTTTGTGAAGTTTTATTCGCTTTTCTTTTACATAGTTACACTGCCAAGTAGTATTTTATTCCATATATCTTGTGAACTGAGTAAATTGCAGGTGAAAAAAAAGTTTTGACAAATTAAAAAAGAGAAGTTATTTTATTTAGAAAAATAAAAGAAAAATAATATTATTTGTCCAAGAGCTCAAGAAACACTAGTTCACTATGAATTAGGCATTTATTGCGTAATTCTCAGATAAATGGGCGCGATTATGCCAACTGGAATATCACCTCCAGTTGCATAAAACTTTCAATATCGTTTCAATGTATCCGTAAGAACTATCAGCTACGGCTTGACGGGCACACTTAGAAATGGTTCTTGAGAAGTTAGGTGGAAATTTTTTATTTCAATTCTAACTTGTTTTCCTTATAGGAAGTTCGACGAGATATTAGAGAGATCTTAGGGAGAGATGGAGTCTATGAACAACAATGGCGTAGCGAGGGTAAGTGGCGCCCGGATCATAATGTAATTTTTTCGCTCCCACCCCTGTCATCATCAGTCATTTAGTTTGCGTAAATGGTGCCCTGGGGCGTGGTATTTTTTCGCCCCTCATCGTATTCGACTTCAAAAAGTGACATAAACATAGTAACGTTTTGTCACCAAGGCCAGTGGCGTAGTGAGAGTAAGTGGCGCCCTGAAAATATTATGATATTTTTTATCCCAGTCGTCATTAGTGGCTTAACAAGCGTTAATAGCTCCAAGGATATGCTATTGTTTCAAAAATCGTTCTGTGGGTGTACGGTGTAAACAGTCTAACACGCAGGATAATGGAAAATGAAGGGTTTATTCACAAATATGCAGGGAAACATGAAGCACAGGTAACAGGAAAGAATATATCTGGCATAGATTAGCAACGTAAACAGACAACAATTCACAGAGAATAACAGTTCAGTACTTTGAGATTTAGCAACGCAAACAGACAGCAAATAACTAATAACTACAATAACAGTATTTTCAATAGCGGTCAGCTCACCAGCTTTCTAATCTTTCGAACGAAACTCCAAAATCTTTCCAGTCGATCAACAACTCTCCTCTCTGATCCAAGCGCGGCCCTTAAATACTCTCCCCGACAGGCCGTGACGTCACATGGAGTTTTTTCGTACATTCAAGCGTATTTTCTTTCCTAATAGAGATATCGAGAAAAGGGTTGCATTTTCTGGAATCATCGCTTTGTCGCCAAAGTCAGGTGTCCAGGCCCGACCATCCCATGCTTACCCCTGTAAAACTCTCTTCCCAAACATAAGATTAGTCAGGCAGGAAAGCGACATTACATTTTTGCAACAGTATTATCTTTAGCCCCTAATCATATTTTGCTTTAAAAATGGCACAAACGCAATTATGCTTAGATTCCATGGCTCTCCCCCTAACATTGGAGCCCGGGGCACCTATACCCCCTTTCTCCTCGGTTGCTACGCCACTGATGAAAAATCTAGTTATGGTCGAATTAGCAAATTTATGTGCAGCCTCGTTGTTTGAAATGCTATGACAGCTGGAGGTCCATACACAGGGCCGTCATATTAAATTTAAGCGGCCTGGACTACAGAAATTTTGCGCCCCAGCAGAACCGTAGGTAGGAATTTAAAAACCAACGACCCAGAAAAAATACCTACTTAATAAAAGAACTGAGGTACAAAAGAATGGCACCTGTTCTCTGATTAACACTTTACAATTTTACAAATCGGCGACTTTTCAAAATTTGATTGTGAAAGTCAACTTCTGTAATGTACGAAACTTCTTTTACACGTAAAATTTAGGATTTTCTCACTCACTGATTGTCTCTATATGAATATTTTTTGAAATGATATACATATACATGTATCGTTATCAAATCGATGGATGTCTCGTAAAAAGCCATAATCATATTTTTATTTTCAATCTATTTAAAATTATAATTACATTTTTTAGTTGAAAATTAAATTAAAACCAGTGTTGTAAATTTTTAAGCGCCTTTGGATCAATGGCGTCCCTGGGCTATTGCTCATTGGATAAGGCAGCCCTGCCCATACGAGACATATTATGTGGAACTAGTTATTCTCGCGTAGAGCATCTGCGCCTGGTTATACGCATACCATGATTTTCCTGACGCTTCTAGAGCCAATCTGGCGATTCAGCTCTCCAAGAAAATTTACCAAGACAAGAAAAAAAGGCGCCAAGTGGTATACGCATAACAGAAAAGTAGCTGATGTACAATGTTCACAATAGTAAGTTCCATGATGTTCATCTCAATTTGTGAATTGACTCGATTTTATCTTAGCTGACTTAAACTATTTTGACGTTGATTTAAACGTTCTCTGGCTCACCTAAGCCCATCTGCTTCATTTCTAACTGATCTCTTTTGAATACTTTCATCCAAAGTTTCATTATATTATAAGAAATATTCTAGTTAATGTGGAGTCTACGGTGCCCACCTACTTCGTTCCTCTTAGGATCGCCAACTCTTTGCCACCGAGAACGGAGATGGGGGAACATTTGTTTTGGTTGCACAATGATGTTTTTAACGAGTAACATGCGCGCATGCGCGGAAATTGATCTTCTCATCGGTGTTTTGAGCATCACGCTATATTGCGCCTCGTTTGGATTGGACTGTTTGGTTCATCTCTTCGATATGATTGGTCGATTCATTCGAATTTGAATAAAACCTCGTTTGGAATTCTTCGGTTTGAATATCGGTTCAGTACTGTGTATGTTATTCTGTGTGTTTCTTTTCCCAATGAATGACCGAAGCTACGAGTATTCCGCTATTCTGAAAGCGAAGCCGCTGATGTTTTTTTTAAGTTAAAAGAATTTTCCCGGCGCACGCTTGAAATGCCGCAGTATTGCGTGCGGAAATTCTCGTTTTAGGATTTTTTTTAAAAAAAACGTAGATTCCTAACATTCAATGAAAAAGCGTAGGTACTAGTTTCCTGCTATACTGAAAGCGAAGCCGCTGATGTTTTTTTAAGTTAAAAAATTTGCCCAGTACATACTTGAAATGCCGCAGGCATTGCGTGCTCAAGCTCTCCTTTCAGATGACGCATGCGCAAGAGAGCAATAAAAAGCACACTGCACGTACAAAACAGTATTTGGCGACGGCAAATGAAATTGCGCCAAGAAAAATTGGCGAGAAGCAGGCCGGCACCGTAGACTCCAGGTTTATCAATATTCTGAATTCTTCATCTTAAACTCATTTTTTTTCGAGGAAAAGTTATTTTATACCAGAACGAATATAGCAACAGACAATGACTATGAAGTCATGCCTAACATGGAGGCTACAGTTTTTGTTTGGTAAATAAATCGATAGTTGCCATCGGCAGGAAGGAAATTAACCTCTTTTCTGTGCCACGTAACTTAGCGTTTTATATATAGACTAGAAAATCACCCGCCTGGTATGGCGGATGCAAACTGCCTCTCATTCGAGAGATTCCCCGTCAAATCTGACGTATTTAAATAGATATATATGCGAGAGAAATATTTAACATCGATTGAAAACAAATAAAATAAACATATGTATTATGACAGGAAATATATTTTTATTTACATATTATTTACATATTTCTTTATTCAAAAAAACCTTTTGGTAAACAACATTCACTGTGAAGTATTTTTTCGTTGTTTAACAATTTTCCTTGTACTTCAGATATCTTTGTGTAAATTTTAACGTTGCCAAAAAATATTATCAAATTATATCATCACGATTGCATTAAATAATTAGATGCATCGTGGCGTCCAAACTATACCACGCGCATGATATACCACTGACGTAATTTACTACTTTCTATTAAAAAACCCGAAATTAATTAGAAATATATGATTATTATAATTTAAAATTTCTCGAGAACTATTGATCATAGCGAGATAAATTTTATATCAGTGGACAGCAAATTTTATTTCACTATTTTAGAGCTATTAAATTTGAAATTAGAACGACAATTACTCTTTTAAATTTAAAATGACTGAAATTTAGGTTCTCTAACAATGAAATAATGCTGTTTAACGTCTCGCAGTGCTATGGCGCGAGTTTTATTGCTGGTGACGCCAGAGCGTTACCGAGAGATCTGGGTCATTATATTAGTAATTAACTTGTGCGAGAAAATTTTGAGTTCGCAGAATAACTGAGAGAGATTAGATCATAGTGTTCTTCAAGACAAAAAGCATAAATTTTTTCCTCCGTCAAGAGGAAGATATTTTCTTCTTTCCGTGACGAAATATTTTATGGCATTGGAAATGGAAATGAAAATGGTCAAGAAATAAGTAAACCCATAAGTATATAAATGATAGAAAAGAAAAAAAAACACGAAAGTTTAATTTTATTGGCATTTCATTACATAATTTTAAAAATTAACATATGATAGTAAAATTCTAGTCCTAATACATTTAAATTTCAATCCTAATTATTGTAACTTATTTTACAGTTTCATTGCCCACACTGACATTCCAAGTAGAAATATTAGAGCAATGCTTGCTTTTTATATAAAAATCAATTGAGTACTATTTAGTGTAAAAATTGAATTCCCTTTTTTAAGAATCATCTGTTTTCATATGCATTTTATTTAATAGAACACTTTATATATTATAGGTGATTATGGGTAAAAAAAATTCTTCTCGAATGTTTTTGAACAAACTTAATTTGCTTATAAAGAAATTCTTTCAGTCTCAATAAATAAATCTACTGATCAATGAAAATAAATTAAAAAATTATCAGTCACATAATGTCAGATTAGTTTTCATGAGTTTCTTTTGTGATCTTCTTACTCGGATTCTGATTCATCACATGAAAACTGACAAAAAGTATTATTGAAATACCACTTCTTAACTCTCTCCGGTTTTTCGACTCGTCGAGCTTGAAAACGCTGTTCCCATTTTCGTAGCGTATGAACTAAAATAAAAATATTTATAAATTAACCTTCTTTTAATAACTGGCTGCGTCAAAGTTTGTTTGCTTGAATTCTTATACAAACCTTAACAATTATATATTTATCACTCGCTTTTTTTAATCTTTTCTTTAAACGTGGTTTCCTTCCGCGTATGACCAGGCAATAGTTATAACACTAAGTCATAGATCTTCTCTACCCTCGCGTATCTTATCTGTGGTGTCTCTAATCAGCTTATTGATAGCTTCACTCCCCTGACAGTAACTCCAAGTGGAAGAAGAAAAGATGTGAAATCTTATCTTCGAATGAATAGAAAAGGGAAGAAAATCCTTCCCTGTTTTCTCGCTTCCAAACTAAACATAATGTTTGAGATTTCGTAGAGAATAATTAAAATAAAGTTTGAAAGAAGATTGCTTTTATTAGTGTACTTAAGGAAAAATAAAGTTTTCAATCAAAAATATTGGGGTCAAAACAAAATTATAAAAGCGTGAGATGTTGATAGAAACACTTTCAGTAAATTAGAATTTTAATCCAACTTATATATGCTAGGGGGTTTTGCCCCGTTCTCATTAACGCTTGCCAACCCCAAGGAGGGTTGCAATGCAATCTTTCCAGGTTTGTTGTGCAAACGCTGCTCGCTTCGCTAGCTACATTGATTACACTGCGCATCCAAGTAAAAAAACATTTTTGGTTGAGCTTAATAGATTTGCTTTTCTTGCTTTAATTCAAATCAATGCAAAATAAATTTGTTGTCCTTGAAGAAGGACTTTTTCTTGGTTTTATAAGCATTAAGGAGACAAATTAAACATTCAAATGCAACTAACAAAAAATATTTATGAACATGTGAAAAATGGTTAATAAGAGTTTCATGATATAAAACGGAAATCCTAAAAACAAATCTGTAAGACTTAAGAACACGGTGCATCGAACCATCGTAGTTTTAAACTTATAATACAAAATTAAGTCATTCATAGACCTTATAATTTGATGCAAAAATTACGCGCATTCCATAAGAACCTTAAATGTTCTATGAACTCTTAGGCGAATCGAGGTGACAACATATTTCCAAAACAGAAGGTTTTACCTAATTAGATATAGTAATGGAAATGAAACTGTTAACTAACTAATTAACTATTATCTTAAATACAACACTGTTTCCTTCGAAATAATGATTCATGCTGCTAAAGCTGACGAAATATCAGTTTATGGTAGATGAACTTAAGCTTTTCTTAATTCTACAGCAAATTTATCTATTGTTTCAGCAGTCTGACTTACTTGAGAGACGTGCAAAAACGACTGTGACAACCAAAACAATTAAACGAATGAGTAAAAACATCATCCATGACGCTGAGTCTTTAAGCGAGTCGACTAAATCATTGTAGCATTTCGAGCAACATTCATCCTGGGCAGGAAATTCTATGAACAGAAAATAGTAAAATGATTTTCGTGAGCTGCAATATCTATTTAAAATAGTATTCGTTTTATTAAAAAAAATAATTAGTAATTTATTTGATAACGTTTTATGTCTTAGGAAGAGGCAAGCGTTTAAGCCTGAAGAGTATGAATTAGTATATACTAGAGGTCGCCCAGCGGTCGAAATTCGACCGTAATTCATTAAATTTTTAAGTTTGAACGTTATTGAGCTTCTTTTGCCAAAGAGTATACCTCTATAATCATTGCATTTAATTTTTTTGAATTTTGTTCTATTACGTCAGCTGCGAGCGTGTACATATACGTCATTATGCATTAATTTTCGAATTATTTGAAAAATACGAACAATAGGAAAAATGAGGTATAGCTTGGCTAAGTCATATTTAAAAAACAATAACGCGTTTTTTGACATTTCCTTGGGTTTTTTTATTGCTATGCTGGCCAGGTTTCGCCAAGGCTACACAGTTAATTTGTCTATCTTTTTCAAATTATATAAAATTTAAATAAAAAATTAATATGAAAAATGAAATGAAGAATACGTGCTTCGCATTTTTTTAGATATATTTATTGAAACAAAAAAACCGGGCGGTTAAAAAAATAAATGTTGTCCGACTGTTGACCACAGACCTTTATGTGTTTGAAACAATGAATGTTTTATTTTATTTAATTTAATGTATTAGTAATACATACTATATATAAATTCCTTTGAGACAATCTCTACTCTCTGCGACTGTTTGACCACAGACTAATATGTGTTTGACATTGACAGATTTAAATCATCCGCATTTTGTATTTCACTCCGAAGAATTTTTTTTATAAATAATCTAAATAAACTCCCTCTTGGAGTGGATTTCACTGCGGGGGGATTAAATCAATTACAAATCATCACTCCGCATTTACTCGGCTAATTTTTTACAGTGTATGAACTTAAACAATGAATGCTTTATTTTATTTAATTTAATGTATTTTTAACACATATAATACATAAATTTTATTTTTCTGCACTTCTTCTCCATTTAACTTTAACTATGCCAAATCTCACACTCTCAATGTGTTTAAAAAGGGGTGAAAAGTTTTTTCTTCACATATTAATATATAGATGTTGAGATCATTGTGGATAATCGGTTATTATGCATAATAACCAAGTAGGCCGGATAAAGTGGATAATTTATGAGAATTTACCACATTAACCGGTTATTATGCATAATTACCAGTGAAGTTCGGTCGATGTGATTGCTTTCAATGGAGTAGCTTTCGGCGGCTCTAATATCCTCTAAAGTTGGACTTAAAATTTAAAAATTTAATTTGAATTAAATGTTTTGAAAAGGAATTTTTATTTATTTAGTGATTTTATATTTCTCCGATTACGTAATTGAACGATTTTTATTCATTTATGAACTTAATAAAAATCGTTTGCATGGAATTTTATGAAGTCGCTTGTTCATATTTTGGAATTCATCATTTAGAATTCTGTCTTCACTTGCCTGGTGGTTTTTTTATTCTTCGCATTATTCTATTTTTTTTGTTAAATCTAGAGTAATTTTTTCCAATTGCAAATATTAGAACTGGGTAAATGTATTAATTCTTTATTATTCCTTGTTCTGAAAAACATTTGCCGCTAGTAGCGAAGTTATTATGGGCAAATGCTTTATATTTTTTTACATTCTCTGATATACTTGTGTTCTCCTCTAATTTCTTCAATATTCTAACATTCAATGAGCTAGTGAAGCAGCTAGGTTACGGTTCCTTTCTCCGAAGCCAAAGGATGTTTTTTTTAAAGTTAACAAAAATCTGCCCGATGCCCATTTCAGATGCCGCAGGCATTGCGAGCACAATTTCTCCTGCTTTACTTGAGTATTAAAAAGCACAGATTCCTTACATTCAATGAGCTAGAGAAGCTACTAGTTTTCGGCTCCTTCTGCTAGAGAAGTCATTGGATGTTTCCTTAAGTTAAAAAAATCACTTTAGAAGGCGCAGGCATCGCGAGTACGGTTGAAATTCTACATTTGGAACCCGAGATAGTGCAAAGACAACCCACAAATATTTTGGTTTCGAAAAGATTTAACTTTAAGCGACCAACCTTTAACTGTATTAAATAATAAATAATAAATTTTGCTTAATTAATCACATTTAGCAATGGAGTTTGGTTAATGAGATCACATGTCAATGTAATTAATCACATTGACCAAACTTCATTGGTAATTATACATAATAACCGGTTAATGTGGTAAATTCTCATAAAGTATCCACTTTAACCGGCCTAATCGCCGGTTATTATGAATAATTATCGCGGTTATTATGCATAATAACCGATTATTCACATTAACCGAAACATATATACGTCGTGTGGTATACAAGGTGTTCAGAAAGGTCGTTCATAAACTTTAAGGGGAGGTCAAACATACAGAAACAAATCAGTTTTTGTTACAGAACACTGAATCGGAAACGTAAAGGATTACCGCTGCAGTGGGCTCTTCGTTGGTGTATTAAGCAAAAGAGAAGGTTACACCAGATGAAGTGTATGACACAGATTGTGTAGAATACACAAACTTACAGTAATACCACAGCGGCATGTCAGATACGATAACGACAAGTAGGGCGCAGTATGGAGAGTAAACTTTTGAAATACTTTAAGTAAGTGTTCAAATGACCCGCCGTTTGAGGGCATCAGCAGCTGGGTCATTTTGCTATTGTCAATTTATGCATTTCCGATCCCATGTTCTATCGCGAAAATGACTTGTTTCTTCACGCCTGGCATGCCCTTAAAATTTGCAAACGACCTTTCGGAATACGCTGCATATAACTTCATTATACG
>BGPR01050694.1:0-11001 GCA_013235015.1 Araneus ventricosus
CCAAAATTTTTTATTCATAATTTCATTCTCTAAGAACACTGAAAACACAAAAACCCACGTAAAAGTGGGATTTATTTACCAATAGGATACAGTCGACTGGGACTATTCCAGTAAAACATCTGTAAAACTCTCTTTCCTGCCATGAGATTAGAATGTAAGGGAAAAAACTTTACAACTTTATAACAATAATCTTGTTACGAAGACAACAAAAACATAAGTCCGCCATTTGCAATCTGAGACTTTTTCCAAAATTCTTTATTCATAATTTCATTCTCTAAGAACACTGAATTGAGACTTTTTCCAAAATTCTTTATTCATAATTTCATTCTCTAATTGTTTGTATATTCCTGACATACCCTCAAAGTTTAAAAACGCCTTTTCTGAATACCCTGTATATAAGAGAACGTGATACAAAACGTTATTTTACTTTTTAAACAGAAAGGCAAATATCAAATTCGTGTCAATTTTAATAAGTAAATTATTTCATTTAAAGAATAGGACGAGGAGAAACTTCCGAATCAGCAGCGGCTCCAAATGAGCCCTGCAACAGAGAGCAATCTACTTTCGGCTCAGTTCAATGTCGTTAGCTAGGGAGGGGCTGGTAGGGTACATGCTCTGAGTGACGTAATTACACGGCATAAAATGGCGGTTAAGAAAGAGAGCCTTTCTATCTCAAAAACATAGGCAAACTTCTCAGATATTTTTGGTTGATTCTTAGAGAAATTTAAACTGTTTCGCCTCAATGGATGGTTTTCTAAAACCGTAACTGCAGCATTCATCCCATTATGAGGCCCATCCCATTGGGATCTGAACTTTCCGACTTTTTTTATTCAAGAGGAAGGTGTTCCTCAAGGTAGTGTTTTAAGCGTGACACTTTTTATTTTAAAAATTAATAACATTTTAAAGCAATTGCGAATTTGCTTGAAGAGTTTTGTATATATTGACTATCAGCTCATCTCTTGTACAGCCATGCACATGAACTTTATACAGAGATAATTACAGATTGCTATCAATAATATTGTACAATGGTCCAACACAAATGGCTTCACCATCTCTACATCGAAAACTTCTGCTGTCCATTTCTTCCGGAAACTTAGCCTTCGTTTTGGCCCTGAACTGAAATTTAATGGCGAAATAAGACCATTTAAGAATGAAATCAGATTCTCATGAGTAGTGTTTTTATAAGAAGCTCTCCTTTCTTCCACACGTAATGCGATTACGAAAAAAGTGTGTAAAATTCTTAAGTATTTTGAATGTCTTATCGACTACAGCTTGGGGAGCTGATAGAATTTCTATGCTTAAAATATATAAAAACACGGTTCTCTCTAAGGTGGATTATGGATGTACAACTTGTAGATCTGCTAGAAAAAGTGTTTTACAAATATTAGAACCGGTTCATAACACGGCTCTCAGACTCTGTTCTGGAACTTTTAGGACATCTCCCGTGAAAAGCATTTATGTCGATGGTTTTGACACTGCCCTTGAGCTACGAAGACAACTCGTGACTGTGAACTATTATTTTAGAATTCAGTCAAATATGAATCATCCCTTTTATGATTTTAAACTTCGTCCACTTTTAGTTCGATTTCAGTAGGCTAGGAAATCATTCATGCTTTTTTTCTGCAAGAGTCCATCACATTCTCTCATAATTCAATCTACTTTATTTGCATACAAATCCGCAGCTAAAAAATAATTTCCTCCTTTTGAAAGTTTTATGAAATCCGATACAGCGGACATTATCAACTAACCAGCGGGAATGGCATCCCCTAAGCTTTCTCGTATACCCCTCTCGTAAACCCCTCATTTCTCAAAAACTCTCGTATAGCGTGTCAGTTCCACGCATCCTTGCTCGGATAAAAATTTCGAATCTGCTCTATTCCCAGAACGCAGCAACTGTCTCCAACATACGTGAAAACGACAAAACAAACGGAAATAAAATAATCCGAGCAGGATCAGAATTCGCCAAAAGGGAGAAAAAGGAACAAAAGGGAAGAAAAAAGCGCCAAGCAGGAATCCGTCATGAAAGCCGCTGAATATCGTTCACAGAGATTGCTTCCAGTACGCATGCGCGTCGAGGTCACGGATTCGTTTCAAAAGTAAAAAAAATGAATATGCAATTTGAACACCTATTAGATAGATTCCTTATAGGAAGTCTACCTATTGCAATGGTTCTCATGAAACGACTTTCGGAAAATTTCTGCAGATCTTCACCGATCATGACCCCTAGAACCCAAAACCACCCTTCGTTAAAAATTTTATATATATATATATATCGCTTTTTCCCATGTTATCTTGTTAACACGATAACTGGAGTAATTTTGATGTAAATTTAACCAGCATGGGATATGTTGTAAGGATAGTGAAAATCTCGGTCGAGTTTGTAGATGGGCTATCCAGCTCAAAGGGGGTGGAAATGGTGGGGGGCGGAAATTTTCATTTTCCCATAATTCCTTTGCAATTGAAAATAGAAATAAAATACAAATTAGGCGAATTATTGCCTTATCATAACGAGCAATTTTTGCATTTGCACTTTTTCGGTAGCTACAATTGCTTAGAAGTTATGAGCTGAAAAGTGATTTTCCCTCTTCCCCTCCTCTCCCCCTAACTTAAAGTTCGTTTTAACCTATGCATGTTACCCCTTGTTGGAAAGCTCTCGTCATTTGCAGTCTCTTCCACCCGCTTTCATTCTTGTAGCTCTAATTCTTATGAGAATAGAGGGCGAAATGTTCCTTTCCTTATTATCAGTAGACACGTATATATATAACGCTTTTGCCCATGTTATCTTGTGAACACGATAACTAGAGTAATTTTGATTAGATTTTAACCGGCGAGGGATATGTTGTAAGTTCGGTGAAAATATCGACAGAGTTTGTAGATGGGCTAACCAGCTAAAATGGTGTGGAAATGGTGGGGGACTGAAAATTTCATTTTCACATAATTCCTTTACGATTGAAGATAGAAAGAAAACTCAAAATAGGCGAATTATTACCTCTTTATAATAAAAAAAACTTTTGTATTGAAGCTTTTTTGATAGCTACAATTTTTTAGAAGTTATGAGCTAAAATGCCACTTTCAATCCCTTCCCCCATTTTATCATTTCCCCATAGCTCTGTTATGACTAAAGATAGGGAAAAAAATCAATTAGGCGAATTATCACCTTATAAGAACGAACAACTTTTATATTAAAAGTTTTTGTCAGCTAAACTTGCTTAGAAGTTATGAGCTGAAAAGCGATATTCAATTCCCCAGCCCCGTCAATTTATCATTTTCCCATTACTCTGTTACGATTGAAGATAGAAAGGACTTTCAATTACTTTCATTTTTCATAGACTTTCAATTAGGGGAATTATCACATAATCATAACAAACAACTTTTATATTATAAGTTTTTTGACAGCTACAATTGCTTAGAAGTTATGAGCTGAAAAGCGATGCTCAATTCCCCTCAATTTATCTTTTCCCCATAGTTCCGTTACGATTGAAGATAGAAAGAAAATTTCAATTAGGGGAATTACCACCTTATCACAACAAACTACTTTTATATTGAAAGTTTTTTGACAGCAAGAATTACTTAGAAGTTATGTGCTCCCATCAGCCGCATTCACTTTTACTTTTTGTACGGTAAACAAGCTGATATACTTGGCTTTGATCCGGATTAAAATGCTTTCATGTCTAATATTTTTAATGTAAAAACTACTATTGTATAAAAATTATAATACACAAATTCCTTTTCTGATCTGAAACGTTCTTAATTAAAATGAGAATATCAATTGTAATAAACGATTTTTAAAAACAGCTGTTTTCTCCATAAATTATTATTTGTTATATAGGTACTTCAAATTTCTTTAACAATTACTAAAGTAAAAGAAAGAAAGGTTTCAATGAATATTTTATTATATTATTCATTAATTTGAAGAATGAAAATAAATCAATCATTATTAGGTCAAGATATAAATGGCTAATAGTCTACTTATAAAATTTTCTTTTAGTATTAGTCCAGAATTCTGTGAATGTATTCTGGCAACTATATATATTCGTATTATTCTTGTTCTTCAACAATAAAGAAGACTGTTACGAATTTAATATAAAATTAATTTTGAAAAATATAAAAGTAAGAGAAACAAATTGTATGGAAATGAAATTTTTGTTACTGAATTGCAAATTTTATTTAAAATAAAATAAGGTGTAAAAATAGTTTCGTGAGATAATGATTTCCAAAGATATAGCTGAAAAAAGCCTTGTTTAATTTTTAATTAACAGAAATTGTAAGCAACTTTTGGGCTTTGAAAACTTAAGGTGAACTTTCTCTTGTCTTAAATAAAAAGTGTGCAAAGTTTGGTTGAAATCAGTAGAGCGGTTTAGGAGGAGATGTGGAGCACACATACAAACACAATAACTATAACATAATTATTAGAGCATTACAAGATTAAGATTGATGGCATATACTATGAGCCATAAAAAAGGTTTTATTGAAGATATCGTCAAAATTAACTAAATATTTAATTTTATTTAAGTAAATAGTTAATTTTAATTAATCAAACAGTTAATTTTAATAGTTAATTTGATAATTAATTAATTTGACAGATTAATTTAATTTCATATTTAACTAAACTTGGCTGCACCAAGATTTGTTTAATACATTTAATATAAAATAGCCAAAGAAGATAGATATATAAGAGTTCCCTTCATCCTTTCTTATATTGAAAAATATCTCATTAACTTTAAAATTGTTTTGGGGTTTTCTGCCTGAGTATTTGCTTTTAACTGTCGATGGAGATTTAAATTTCCTGTTCAAAATGGCTGCATTGATATCCTATGCTTTAAACACACGTGTTAAATTTGGAACTCACAATGTTTAATAATTTTTATTCTCTTATGTGTTAAGAATTTAATGACTATTATCTCTGTAACCAGGGAGTTCTGTAAATGAGCCCATTCTAGTAATGTTTAAATGTTTCATTTCATGTGATTTTACCATATGACAAAGTAATGTTCGCGCAACTAATCTAGAGTCGTTCTTCATTCGTATCAATTTCTTGCTACTATTTCAGATAGGCTAGCTTAATGTTATCTAGGGGATATTTGAGCTGCTGGGATATTTATTTCTTCATGATTCCTACGTGTTGAATGATTATGTGTTGGTATATAAAAAAATGGCCAATTTACTGACCAATAAATCTAGCATAACCTTTTGGAATGAAAAATGGAATGATAAAACCTTGATATAGTAAAAATTAAATGTCATGAAAACAGAATCACAGCGCAAATATTGCAATGTGTAGAAACAATAAAGTCATTGGCTATGTCTGTATTGATCAATATGTAATATTTCATTATTTCTGTAACATTAGCGTAAAGGAATCTACCTTTGCCTTCAAGCCTGCCGAAAAGGGATTTTTTTTAACCTATTGAGATCAACTAAAAAGTCTTCCTTGAGCACAAACAGTATTATCGATACTTTATTCCAATCTATACAGATCGGTCAAAATCAACTCCTCATGTCTCTTTTCCTGTCTTTTTTTCAGAAAAATATTTTTCTTTTCAAGTTCATGCCTCCTGTTCAGTTTTCACAGCAAAAATTATTGCTATTTTATATGCGTTAGAAGAAATTTCTGACAGGTTGCAAAGAAATTTTATTATTTACACGGATTCTCTCAGTGTTTTGCAGTCCCTGAAATCATTTCATTCTCACCCTTGGAGAGGATTGTATTAAAATAAGACGGACCTCTTTTTGAGTTTTAAAACGTTATTTATTTCTCCGCTGAAGTGGAGTTGATATGTTGTGCCAGGGCGGCTCCCTGTTGGTTGGGTGGGTATACGTGGAACTTTATTGACAAAAAAATAACATTTTATATATAAGGATGCAAAGAGAGAAATACAAAAATAAACACTAATATATATACAAACTTAAAACACAAATATATACACTAAACTAGACTCTGCGTCCTAGAATAATCATTAATGCTTTTGAAATTGCTGGTTTTATCTCCAAAAACTTCACAAGCATTGCCAACAAACTATTCTAGCGTGTTTCGGTGTTTAAACAAACCATCTTTTTACGCCCAAACTCTGCTTTAATATAATTTTGTAAAATATCATTCTTGAGAGGTGATTTTCTGAATGATTTTACAATTTTTTTTTTCCCGGGAATACAAAGAGTATGAAAATCTTACGATTTCCAGGGAATCCGCATCCCGGGGGAAAAAACCTAATCAGGATGGATTGGATCGATGGTGAATGTCCAGGGTCGAAACTCGATTCCACTAAAGATCCGTGTATGTGGGCCTGGTGCACTTTAAGGGGTCTATTCTGGTACCCCCGGTTGGGGGGGTTGGGGTCACTTTCCCCTTTTTATCGTGCGGCAAAAGTGACGTCCCCCAACCCAATCGGGGGTACCAGAATAGACCCGTAAATCTCAGCCGTGATCCAAACGTCCTCTAGCTGGAACGCCCTCCAAAGTTGAGAAGTCTGCCCCTAAATAGCCCTCGTGTTGCTTCAAACCGGAACGTAAGTATAGCTAAACTAAACTAGCACCACTACATACGGACGGCAGTCCCGTTTCCTCTTTCTGATGAAGATATTCCGTTGGACTTGAGAAGCTGTACTGTGTTAACCCCTTAACAGTCGAGCCCGTGCGTCGTATGTGCTTCGAATTATCGCATTTTTAGTCTCATAAACTAAAATTTAATCATTAATTAACTTTATAATTTGACTTAAAAATTACGTAGAATTCATAAACATCTCAAGTTATAATGCTTTCTTAGATGAATGAAAACGACAGCCCCTTTCCAAGACAGAAAGGGCCATCTTATTAAACAGCAAAGAAAATGAAACCGTCCCCTCAGGGGCTCGCTCATATGAGCGAGTACGGGAAGTGGCGGTCCCGAGGTACCTGAGCTACCCAGTGCTAGGGGTTTATCCTGGCATCGGAGCTAAGACAGTCTTCTATCTTTGGTGCTCCAGTCTTTGACCACAGAAGCTGCCCTTTTTCGCCATCCATGAGTGATTCACCCTTACATATTCTCTTCCTTAGTGGGCATATCAGAAGTTTGACTTTCTCTGATAATTCTAAGTGTTTTGAGATCTTCCCAAAATGTACTGCAGAACAGGCCACACCTGACCATATTCTTGCATGCCTGGGGCTTTCCAAACAGGATCTTGTTTCTAATCCTCTATTGACTTTGAATTTCTTTGGGGTGCACAGGCTCATGGACCTGATATACCTCTGCCGATCTTTGGGGATCATCAACAACAACAACATGAAACCGTTAAGAGGTTAAGCATGTGTTGAGATTTTATTTTTCATTATTACTCCTTTTGCACTATTCATATCTCCCTGTTTTAATTTATTGTTTTGTTTTAATTTTTGTTTGCAGTGGTTTGGCAACGATTTCGCGAATATTCTTAAGATTTTTAAGTTTTGTTACTTCGAGACATCATCAAAATTATTGCTGTTACTTGTTTCCTGTATTCCTTTCTAACTGATGTTTGAAGTCTAGCATAGCGCATGTTTATTTAATTTTTTAACTATTATGTAGGAGGAAATTACATTGCAATCATTTAAGCAACCAACATTTAAATGCTAATATATATTTTTGGAGTCATTTTCTTCCTGCGCCACAAATTAAGTTCTTTGCTTTCGAGATTACTCAGGAATTTTGTTACCAAGACGTGCGCCTATAAGCAGTAAGAGAGCAGCGAATGAAAAAGGGAATCCCCAATTCGGCGGAAATTAATATTGAATCTAAACTGCTGATTCGGCATTTTAAAGAGGTTCGCGATATATGTCATTAAATTAAAAGTCTTTTAGAATTATTTTTGATGTGATTATATATAATGGAATTAACAAAGATTGACAATGTACGGGCATGAAGACCCCACACACACACCTAACATTTTCTTAATAACAATTCCATATCCCAGGCCCGTGGGCTTTCCTCTCTCGGTGGGCCTGTCTTTAGAAAACCCTTTAACAAAATTTTGTTTATTCAGGGACATATCTGAAAGATCTTTTTATTGTAAACGGTAGAGAACGACGTAAAGAGTTTTTTCAAGTGTTTCGCTCCTCCCACTGGTGTGGTAAAGAAGTTTTGGGGGTGAGTGCCAGCCCATGTGTCGTCCTCGTCATCTGACCGACGTTCAAAATTACGAGGTCCGTCCCAAAATAGCCCTAGCGTTGCTTCAAAACGGGACGTTAATAGTCGAACCGCGATATAGCGAACCCTCGGTTACAGCCAACCTTTTACATGGTCCCAACGGAAGCCCTATGTTAATAATGTATTTTCTTACGTTTACAACGAACAGCAAACACTAGAGACTCGGTTATAGCGAACTGAAAATTTCTAAAACTTCAAACTTTTCACTTACCCAAAGGGACATTCTTTACTAATTGAGCTCAAGTCAACCCAACTTCTACAAGAGTTACCCCTTTTGCATGAAATACTCTGGTCTAGAGACCACATTCCTCGCCTATTGTACCTTTGTTAGAGTCGCTGCTAACCCCATAAGTGGGATAAAGGAACAATAGGCAAGGCTCTTTACAGTTTCTATCTTCCCTCCTCCCCCCGGTGGACACCTGGCCTGGTGTCAGCCAGGGAGGGGGGGGGGACTTTCTGGTCAGACGACCTACGAGCAATCACGTGTTTTCTCCGCCATTTTAGTTGAATTGCTTATCATTCTGTGAACTTTGCAGTGACCACGGCTAACGTTTGCAAGCGAAAAGCTTTTTTCTATCGGAGCAGAAAAGCACGGAGTGAATGCTTTTTCGCAAAATGAAATCGAATATTTCGAATGTTGTGACAACGATGCCATTACATCTGGGGAAGTGAGCGAGGAAGATATCGTGGCATTAGTAAATGAAAAAAACAACTCTATTGCAGATTCATTTTCAGATATGGAGGAAGAACAAGACGAACCAGGGCCTTCAACTGCAGATGCGAAAGCAGCTGCAAACGTTTTGAACAATTTTTTGCCACAGAAAACAACGACGAACATGTTGTGGACCTGTTTAAAACAGTGGATAAAAAAATTTGACGAATTGTTTACAAAATCGGAAACTTTTCAACCAAAAATAACATCTCTTTTCAATGTAGTGGATTATCAAATAAGTAAAAAGAGGTAAATGTTTAGTTTGTTTATTATTGAGTATATTATTTAATACTTTATTTGTCCCTAATTACTAATAAAAATATTATGTTATTAAAAAGTTTATTATACGAGTAGAAGTATCTTAGCATGTTAGGGCATTTTTTTTTTTTTTTTTTTTGCAAATACGGACACAGCGAACCTCGGTTAAAACGAACTTCTGAGTCGATCCGTTGAGGGTTCGTTATAACGGGGTTTGACTGTATAACTAACTAACTTCAAGTGATGCGCAATAGGCTTTCTTGTGAGCGAAAAACAGACGGAAATCAGGATTGATTGATTCCTCATTCCCGATGTAGGATTGATTGATTCCTCATTCCCGAAGTAGGATTGATTGATTCTTCATTCCCGAAGTAGGATTGATTGAATCCTCATTTCCGATGTAGGATTGATTGATTCCTCATTCCCGAAGTAGCGATGGCCTGCAACAGCTAACTGAATGCAGGCGGCTACCTAGAAATAGATTAATCCCATCTACTGAATTGATTCGTTACTACTTATGACTGCTGATCTATTTAATAATCATTGACATGAGAGGTCATTTACACTATTTATTCAAACCACTGCGCTGAGAGAAAAAAAATTTCTTTATGGTTAGAGTGTTTTTAATCAAACCCAGAAAACCTTATTAGCTCAAGACGCTCTACAATATTCGTGCGATATCGAGTAATATCGTGGAGATATCGTAGAATATCTTGTCCTAATAGGAAAGGGAATATTTGGTCACCTGCAAGTGACTAAAGATCAGTTTATCTGAACTAGGCCTTTTCATCTGGTTAGCTGGAAAGGAATTGCAAGAGTTGCAAGAATAACTGAATTTATTTTTAAAAACTGAACATTTTTAATTTTTCTTCACAAAAGATTTCTTTAAATTCAGTAAATTTATATATTATTTAGAATGAAAATTGAAAATTTTAATCTGTGTTCTATTCCCATTTTTTTATCTTGGCATTGATTGTGACAAAAGAGTACTCAATTGTTAGAGAATTATTTTAGATAACATTGATACCTCCAAAATAAATAAAGAATTTTCCAGAAAGAAATCCCAGAAAAACTTTAGAATTTTAATTTATTTATAATTAGTTTCTAAAAAGTTATAAAATTTTCCCTTTGATTAGTTCAGTTTAGTTATATTCAGCTCCCGTTTTGAAGCAAAACGAGGGTTATTTTGGGACCGACTTCGTAATTTTGAACCGCGGTCAGATGATTAGGATGATACCTGAGATGGTACTCCCCTCTCCAAACTTCCGCACCACACCAGTGGGAGAACATTTGACCTCCTACGTATGATTTAACTTGCAACAGACCCAATACATGATGGATCCTCACTGGAATCGGGTTTCGAACCTGGCACCCTCCAGCTCCTTGGCTTACCATTAGGCCACCGCAACCACAGTTTCGCATTGAAGAATTGTGTTTGAGCTTTATATAATTATAAATTTTATTATTTTTAATCACTTCCAATAAACATAGAGTATTGATTAGAATTAATGAATTAGTTTAATTTTTCCAAGTATATTAGAGTATCGTGTTATTTATTAATAAAAATGGTCAAATGTTTTAAGCTTATTCGCTTGTATTAATTTGTTAAGATTGGTTCAATCAAAGTAATCTGGATCTACCTTTTTTGAATTACGGAATAATCTGAACAAGTTTCAGAATGAGCTGAATTTGGTATCAACCTTCTATTTCGCCGAAAGTACTTAGTAGAATAACTTTTGACGTCCCTCTTCTTTTTTCGTTTTTCAAATGCGTTCCTATGATTTAACGCCTCCAAAATTTCTAACAATTAAAAAAGGGAGAGATAAAAGGATTTATAATAGACCCGTGGTCCTTCAAGATAAGAACCCCGAAGAAA
>BGPR01050695.1:0-11000 GCA_013235015.1 Araneus ventricosus
TTTTTATCTTAAATGAGAGCGCATTTAAAATATTTTTAGATAGGTAATGCGTCTTTACGTGGTATGTTCGGTCGTAAATAATTGGACATCTCCCAATTTTTAGTGTCATTATCTGTGAAAAATTTAAAGCTAGAAGTAAAAAATGTATGTTTTTGTGAGGAATATCACGCTCTTTAATTTTTTAAATCAATTTTAATTCGAAAACCGTACAGTTCGAGATATTCAAGAAAAATTAAAAATGAAAACGCGCATCAGCTTCTACTGATTGGTAGCCCTTGCGTATGGAAACCTTTCGCAATAGCAAATTCAGAACACCGTAATGGTACGCCACCTATCTCAAAAACACTTTTTTATTTGTAGACTCATTTATGAAGATCACAATTGTAAAATTATTAGATTTTAAGAAATTAATATTTGAAATGTGTCCAATAATTTATGTCCACCGTGTACAAGTAATGTAGATAATCGACAATTTTCAGTGCATCTTCTAAAAAACAGCAAAGCAACTTCTTATCTGTATTTATTTTAACCAATGTGAAGTGAAATTAATTAAAGCGTACCTTTAAAATTATCTCTGCTATTTACTCTTTACAGATTCGTCAAAAATGCACAGAAATTAATCAGAAAATAGCTCTTTTCGTTTTTGCTAAATTTAACTATATATTGGAACATCTGAAACAACATTCCTTAGAATGATTATTCAAAATATTTTTTGTAATGATCTGAAAATAAGTGAATTGTATTTTCATTATCAAAAATGCATCTCAGTGGCAATATTCTTCTTCTTTATCTGCAGATTTTTAGCAGCATATATAATTACTAAATCGAGAATAATGTGTAGTCGAACTTGCCAAGGTTTTTTCTTTATATTTTTATGACGTTCATGAGCCATATATTATGTTAAAATATTTTGGAGAGTAAATTTTACTTATGTTTAAAAAATAAAACGATAATATAAAATAAATAAATAATTAAAAACTTCTTGTCAATGTGTTCATAATTGATATCAAATTCAAAAATCGGGAAATCATCACAATTTTATATATTCCTAATTTATAAACCACAATCGACAAAAGTCGACTGTAAAGTGTCGAAGATTGCTTGATACATCAATGGAAATCCTTCGTCCAACAAGAAAATACTCCACGCCGATCATTTTAGATATACACTTCTACTAACAATCATATTTTCCCACTCTCCCTGTATATCCCTTTAAGACCGAACCCGCACGATCGTGCGGGTTAGACATTATCTAGCATTTCTGCTTCCTGGAGAGCTGTATTTAATAAATGCCCGAAAGTAACGACTGTTCTAGTTTCCAGAATATCAACAGTATCTAATTTTGTCAAAAGACGGCAGAGACAGTCCATATTTCAATTATAATTGCGTTAAATCTGTTTGCAAAAAATTCGCGCTAAACATTAGAATTATTTATCTGACGCAATTAGCTAATTATTAATACATATTTAATTGCTTTGATACCAATTGTTAATTTAATGTTGAAATAAATGAAAAATAGGAAAATATTTTAGTTAAGAGTTAATATAATTACTCTTTAGGCGTAATATTTGTTTACCCGCACGATCGTGCGGGTTCGGCTTTATTTGAGCCCACTGTCCGAAAATCAACTTCCTTTCTATTACGTCTTCAAGCGTGATCCTATGCACACATCGGTGTTTTCTTTCGACTGTATCACTAAGTAACGGTCTTAAGACATGAAAAGGGTACTATGTTAAGAAAAAAACTTAACTTAAAAAATACATGGTTCATTTCCTATCACTTAAAAATGATATATTTTACTTTTTAACATTTTTCTGCTTTTAGCTTTTTTTTCAAGAGAGTTTCACGAAATATGTCCCACCGCCTCCAACGGTTTTCAGTATTCCTCGAGAAACTTCCGCAAATCGCATTGTCGTTTTTACCGTATCAGCACTCAAATGTGACAAGCTCTTTCAAAGTATTTTGAAGTATCTCTTTGAAAGCTTTGTAACAAAGGAGACTACTCACAGAAAGTTCCACACTTGGATTTTCTTCTATCATTGAAATCCCATCCTTCTCCTTAGTTTACTATTGGGGAAGCAAGAAGAATTTGATGACAGTACATGTGTTTGTAATTATTCAGTTCGGACAAAGAAACCAGGTACAAAAACCTTGAAAACTGACGCTTGGATCAGCGGTCACGTATGTATATCTGAAAATACCGCCTGTCCTAATGATAGTGGGAAATTATGGATGGTCCTTCCTTGAATATAATCATCATAGAAACGGCATTTGCCCACAATACACATTGCCGAAGGAAATACAGGGGGATTTTCTAAAGAAGCAGGGGATTGAAGGGGGCCATCCGACATCTCGTGAAGGCGCTGCAATTTCTATTGTGCAAGAAAGAATGGAAAGCGAACAACCAGATATTGCATGATCCGTGAAGTTTCATTTGCCTTCTAAGAATACAGGACTATCCCTTATTTCAGAAGAAAGCACTTCTAAAACTCGGTGTGAGAAATGTGAGGTATATTTATGTTTATCAGAAACTAAGATTTGTTTCAAATATTTTCATTTAAAAAAATTGGTCATCAAAATTATAATTTCCTTATTTACAAATATCTTTTTTCGTATAAATTATAAATTGTCTATTACGATGATTAAATATTTGTTTCTTTGAGTAATTAATATTGAATGAAAACTAAACCATGAAAAAATAAACTAGGCGAAGCTTACATAGATAATGTCTAACTTTCATGATCGTACGGGTTCACGTTGACACAGAAAAAGCCTAACCCGCACGATCGTACGGATGCGCTCCTGAGTTTGAAGGACATGCTAAATTTTAAAAATTATTTTTTACAGTACCAGTAGGATCCAAGGGTACTTATAAACTAAAAAAAATTAAATTTAAGGATGAAAATATGTTCGGTCTTAAAGGGTTATATTCGCCCTTTCTTCACTTGATGCGGTATTCTCTCGTTAAATTCCTCGAGTGAAGCAAATTCTAAGACGAGTTATTCTATTTCTTTTGTTGCTGTACTTTTCCATAAACTTTCTTGATGTTCTTGTGAGCTCGCCGGAAGAATGAGGGATTAAAATTTTCATAAATGAAACAAGTCATTAAATAGATGAATGTAATAATTTTTTAACGTGAAATAACAGATTTAATAACTTGCGGAAACGTTGTCTGAGCAAGAGAAAAATAGCGTCTGTGTTACAACACTTTTTTAACTCTCAGTATTGAAAAAAATACGTCTTAACAGCAGAGAAAACGTATTTTTGCAATTGAAACCCGCATCTATAATTGCCATTTCCTGTTTTGGTTTTGATAGGTTTCTAAGAAAAAGTAAATCGTTTTTCTAAACTTTAATTATATTAGAACACTTTGTGATGTTATTCTTAATTCGAATGATATTCTTGGATATTTCATAAGAAATTGGCTATAAATGAGATCGTATACAAATCGGAATGCATTAGAAATTTTTCAGGTATTCCTAATTTTCTTTGAATACTTTTGTACCTCATTACATGTAGCAAGGAGCCGTTCATACGTCTGCTAAGGGAGTGAAGCAATACGATGTATAAACGAAAAGCGTGTATTCAAAATTTTAACAAACAATTTTGATTATTACATATTTAAGTCTAAATATGCGAATTTAATAATGATTTTGAAGTTCTTAAAGATAGCACTTATATATTACTATGTAGTATTGGATATTACAAATGGAATTGAAAATTAAACAAATGTCGCAAATTTTAGAAATGTCACACTTTTATTCCAAGCCTTATATTCTAATTATTTATTTCTTATTCAATTTACCCAGATAAAAAAATCTGCAGAAAAAAGATTTTTAAGATTTTTTTAAAGATTTTTGATAACAGAAAAAATCTGCATTTATTCTTCGATTTAATCTGCAGAAAAATTTCTTATTATATTTTTCTCTAAATATTCTGCAGATTTTTTGAATACATAAAAAACTGCATTTTTCTTCAATTTAATCGGCAGAAAATCTGCAAAAAATTTCTTATTTTATTTTTCTCTAAATATTCTGCAGATTTTGGGAGACAAAAAAATCTGCATTTTTTCTTCAATTTAATGTGCATAAAATCTGCAAAAAAAGTTTCTTTTTATTTTTTTTAAATAGCCTGTAGATTTTATAAGACAGTAAAAATACTGCACTTTATCTTCAATTCAAATTGCAGTTATTTAGCAGATTTTCACAACATCATTAAACTTGACCAATCATTGAACTGTTTTCTCGACTAGCTATTTTCCTCCAAAGAGGAGGGAAAATTGGATCTTGCGCCCTATGGATGGAGAGAAAGCTTACCAGAAAGATAAAAGGTGAAAACGAATTTACTGAAACAGTGAATCTAAATTATTGAACAAAAATATTACTAATCTGATCTATTACTCATCTCTACGACTTTGAAACACGTATTCCGACCATGGTTGATTTTTACACCACTAAATGGTGCCAGGAGAGCTATGGTGGCTGGCGCTGAAACTCAAATAGATAATTTTACTCCCATCTCTTGTAGTCCGGCACAGCTTTGTGGTTAGCATTCCTGCCTGCCAACTATATGAGCGAGAGTTAGAATCCCGGCCAGTGTGAGTTTGAAGTTTTGTCACAAGCTGAATCGACAGCGTACAAGTAAGTTGAATCATAAATTAGATTAATTAAATTAATAATTACATTAATTGAAATTAATAATTAAGCCTTGATTGTAGGAAAATCTGCAGGTATTTGGAACGTTTTTCTTCAGATATTCTCATTTTTTTCTGCAGAAAATCTGAAGAAAGCATGTTCCAA
Source organism: Araneus ventricosus (assembly GCA_013235015.1). Taxonomy (NCBI): domain Eukaryota; kingdom Metazoa; phylum Arthropoda; class Arachnida; order Araneae; family Araneidae; genus Araneus; species Araneus ventricosus. The sequence goes on from BGPR01050695.1 coordinate 4,800, forward strand.
ATACCTTCAGATTTTCTGTAGATTTTTTCTTAAGATTTTTTGCAGATTTGTTTTAACTGGATATGTCCATACGGGTAGGCTTTTACTTGGGAAAGGCAAGGAGGAAAAAATATCATCGCCCCTGCTTTCAATGAAAATAACCTTCACTTAATAGGCACGTAGAAAAAAATGACCGAGGCAGAAAATTTGGAATTTCAGAAAACAAGAAAACGACGTATAACAGAAGCTTTTACGTTCTTTCTTTCGTATAAACGAAATACAGGGTAACTGATCCACAATTAGGAGGATAAAAATATCAGCTATTCTTCATCCATCTAGCTTGATGCTTTTCAGGTTATGGTATTCACATGCTCAGAAAATACAAGGATAGAGAGCAAATTCGCTTTGATGAAATTCGCCAAACGTTTTATTTTTATCTACAATTTTGCTGTAAAAACTATATAACCTATTTCTTCTGCCTGACTGATATCATTTATGAGTTTATGAGCATTTATACTGTTCACAGAAAAACTGAGAAACATTGAATTTAGAAAGTGCTTTTTTCTGACGCAGGATGCACTAAAACATGGAGATAGATTCATTCAAATTCCGAGGTCGATACAGAACTGGTCAAAAAAGTATCAAGTTCATCTTTTTTGAACATATTTTCTTCCAGTGCTGTCAGAAACTATTTGAAACTTCTGAGTCGAATTTAAGTGATGATTTGGCGTTTTTGGAAGTACCGTAAACCTAATTACAAGGAACTACTGTAATAATTAACCAAATTTTGAAATTTCATCACATTTGGAGTGATGCCTCTTTTATCTACAAGTTTTATTTTAGGAAGTTTCTATATAATCGTTTTGCATGATTAAACTTCCTCTTTTCTTGCTGGTAATGGGTATCCGTGATTTGACCATTCAGCAACAGGAAGCCATAGTTAACGTTCGCGCCCTTCTCGAACTTCGGAAACAATTCAATATATTGGAGAGTGGAATGTCGAAGTTCTTGAAGAGATGGGTTGAACAGGGAGGAGTGCCAAAGGTTCATAAATCCGGATGTCCTCATTATACGTCTTGCCTTTTCGACAGGAAAGTCTTTCGTCTTTCACGTGTCAATCCCCGCCTTACGGCTGTAGACATTGCACGCGATCTTTGTGATGCTCAAAACCCAAAACCCTCTGTTCGTACAATCAGGCGTAGACTTCAAGCAGCTGGACTGAATGGAAGACGCCCCGTCAAGAAACCGATTATCTCTACGAAGAATCGCACGGCGTGTGTGGAATGGGCGAAGGCGCACAAGGACTGAACCAAGAAAGAGTGGGAGTCCTTTGGAGTGACGAAAGCAAATACATGTTATTTGGTACGGTTGGGATACAGTGTATTCATCGTCCACAAGGCACTCGTTTCCACCACAAATACCAGATTACAACAATGAAGCATGAGATGGAAATGTCATGGTTTGAGGATGCGTCTCTCGCCTTGACAAGGGTCCTCTGAGGCGGATTCAGGGAATCAATAATAAATTTCAGTATGAAGACATCCTTGGGAACAACATGCGTCCGCATGCACGCAATTCTCTTGGTCGTGGCTTAATTTTCCAACAGGCTAATGATCCGAAGCACATCCAGAACTGGTTCTCCCTCCCACATGTGACCCTCCTTGACTGGTCAAGCCAATCCCCAGACCTTAACATTATCGAGGATCATTTATCATAAATTTGAGAAAAACCATATCTTTATTGAATATCCTGAGTTCTCATACATTTCTTATTTCATTCTATTTATGTGCATGCAGGTAGGCTTCTACTTGTGATTGGCCGGGAGGAAAAACACGTTATCGCCTCTACTTTCTAGGAAACCCCCCTCAATAGTACCTAAAAATAATGACAGAAACAGAGAATTTGGGAAATTTTGAAAACAGGAGAACGAAGTATAACTGAAGCTTTGCCTTCTTTGTATAGTTTAAACGAAATACTTAATGATTAAAATGGTTACTAATGAATCCGGACTGTGGTGAAACGACGCATAATTCTATATGGCGTATAAATAAGAAACATATAAACGGTGCTATTCTGCATGTCAAAGGCACATATGTGTAATTCAGATAACAAAAAAAAATTCGTCTCTTGATATTGAGAATAAAAGAACCCTCAAGATATCGCTGAGGAATGTTTGAAGAGAGCATTAATCCAAGAATTATCAACAATGGTGAGATACATGACTAGATAGAATAGACAGAAATACAAATAAAGCCAAAATTAAAAAAGGAAGGTAATGCAAGTATTCCTAGAATAATTTGAAGTAAAAGAAAAGCAAAAAACAAAACAAGGAATCCATTCTAGTTCACTGTTTCAAGGGCTAAGAACTATTCGAAATGGATTCAAAAGAATATTTGGGAAATTTTCTGTAAGAAGCAAGCCATTAGGCTAATACAGAGCTTCTCATAGCCCGAACTACCCAAACAATGAAACGCAAGTAGCAAATCCACAAGAACAAACATCAAAAGAAAAACGAAATAACATTAAAAACGCTAATAAGACGAACAAAATATTAGCCATCCAGATGATAAGAAAGGAAATGAGTGTATTTAAAATAGTGTAACTAGTGTAGTTAAAAATTAAGGTGGAAACGGTGCGTTAAATAATCTTTTGAATTTGAAATCCGTTAATAAACGAATCTAAAGATGCGTTTTCGAGGTAATCACATTAGACCTTGGTTCTGGCTTGAGAGACCCTACCACAGTATTAGAATTGCGCCAGCATAGCTCTAATATGCAACCTGTACTTAAATCTTAAAGCCATTAATTAAAGGTTCGTAGAAGGAGGTAGGAATTTCACACATATGTTATTTATAAGGTGTTGAATTTGTTTCTTGATTGAATTTTGTCGCTGCAGGTTTTGTTAATTTATGAGTTGATTAATGATAGTGTTTTGTAGATTTTAGAAGATATGTTAGAGTTCCAAAAAAATATATTCTATTGACATTGAATTAAACCTGCTCTTTGTCATAAATATCAATTTTAAAAGTATTTTGATTATCAATAATTACTTAAGTCCAGAAAATAACTGATCTTGATAGCTATTGGTTTGTATTAATTTAAGTTCATTTGGATATAGAGTAGTATTTTATTGTATTGAAATCTTTATGGTTAAAATAATGAGGTGTCAATAATGAATCTAAAGACTGAATTCGAATTAATAGCGATTCCGTTCAAAAAAAAGTGTAGAAATAAATTGGCAAGAAGAGAAGAATAGTTGTCCCTTGTGGATGCCTTTAATTTGCTGGAAAGATATTTTCCTCCCCGTTGAAAATAAAGTTATTGTAAATACAGTAATTTGTAAGATCTTTCCACAATGTTATTGGATGTTAAGTGTTTTTTAGGTCGTAGAAATAGTTCATTACATCTCTTGTAGTTTATCTAATGGGAGCTTGTGAAGAGGTCTTGAAAATCCTGGTAGGTTTCTTTATTGTATCTATTTTATTATTTTAAGGAATTCGATAAATTTTGTTATTGTTTTACCATCCAGGAAGAATTTGCCTTCAATAAACTTGAGGATACCGTTCAGATATTTGGAGAAGATTATTCTTATTTTATACATATAGGTGTTCGTAACCGCAAGTAATACGTATCTAAATCTCTTAATATTGCTTATGGAACTTAGATAGATGACATATTTGAAGGCTGTTATTTACATTGTGGCATCCAATTTTTTTTTTGTTTAAGGCTAAGATTTTTTTTTTCTTAATAGTGATGATATTGGATTTGGCGACTGTTTAAAGGTTTCTGAATTTTAGTTCCGTATCTAATAGTTCAAGATAAAATTTCTTGCAAATTAATGCGTAGCCGTTTACGGCCTTGTCAATTGAATATAAATGAATTGTTGCTGCAGAGTTTCGATAAGCTTTCCCTTATACTACGTAATTGTGTCACCCTTGCATTGATTAGTCTTGTAATTGCTTACGAAGTGCGTTTAAAGCTGAAATAAATATCCATCTACTGGTGAAAACCGCACAGGTGTGTCAAATTTATGAGCCACTCTTACAAAATTATCAAGGGTCATTGAGAAAACTTTAGTATGTGTTTTAACCACTTTAAAAATAGGACTAAATTTGGTACCTTTATCCATCGACCTTAATTCTTCGTTTCAATAATATTAAGGTTGGCGTAAGGATGTGTTTATGAAAAGGGTCCACATAATTTTATATTTTTCATTGCAATGATACGGAACATTGATCTCTATCTGCTCTCTATATTTTCACACAAAGAATTGAAGACCCCTTCTTCCAAATGTTGTGTCATATTTAAAGCATTTATTTATTTCACATTTTATTGGGAATAAGTTAGAATTTCTTAAGTGCAGAGTTTAATTTAAATTTATCGAATATTATATTTTGAAGTTAATTGTCATATATAAAATGGTTTGATCTCGACTTTTTTATTGGTGCTTATGAAGCTTTGCAATCCTTGCCCTGAATAGATCATTGGGAAGAAGAAAGTGTTGATTATCAGTTCTGTAAGTAGTAGAATATTTTTCAAAAAATCTAGCAAGTTTATTTTTAATAGAGAAGATGAAATTTTTTTACAGGTTTGTAGTTAAAACTTTTATTGAAATGTTTTCAATTATTTTTTTATTTCTGATAGGCGATAATTCAGTTCTTCTATTATAATCTAACTATAATTATTTTTTACCCTACCTGCACCTCTTTTTTGTTTATGTTTGAAAATGTAGTAAGTTGTGTGCATAACAGTGTTGATTAAATTGATCAATTTATTTTGAAATATATCATTCTAGTCCAAATTGGGCAATAGTTTTCAGTTTTAGCATGTAGAAGCTTTCATTTTCTAATCTTGTTTTTTTTATCTGGAATAATATCTAGCACATAAAGGCAAACTTTGCTGGGAAATCGTGCTTCTTGGAATGATTGAATTCTCTATGTTAGTTTTCTTTGTTATTATAATGTTTAATATCGAGACGATGTAATTAATCCTAAAATTTCAGGGTATTTGCTGGTTTGTTCCACATATCCATGCCATAATAAAACCACATTTTAGGTAGTATATCCATTAAACATTTTTACATCCAAATGGATTGAAGTGTCTGGGGAGACGGTGGAATTTGGATCGAAGAGAAAAAGGGGCAAGTTTTACATCTTGAATACCTACATTCTCTTATTTTAACGTAATAGAAATATTTTTTGCTTGACTTACACGAAAAAATGGAACTACCGAGGTAACGTGATAACTGATCCAACGGTAGCCCACCGGCACAGAAATCTACCGAGCACAGGGCTCATCGAAATAGTGAACCCATCTGCTCATTTTCTGGACTTAAAGGCATAGCGTTCATAGTAAAACATGAAGGTAAGAAATTATAAACCTGAATAAAGATGATGTAAGAGCGGCGACATCAACATTCAGTGAAATAATGTTAATAAGAACAATGATAGTATGAATAAAGAACATAACAATAAATTCAAAATTTAAAACAAAATGTCAAGACAATCTGCTAATGAAAAAGAAAGTGGAATATATATATAAAAGGGGAAGATAAAATCTATAGCATGCTATGATGGTTATCTATACTTTTACCGATTACTACAGTCTCTCATTTTACTTTTAATTTTTTTGATCAGATTGATATATTCTCCACAAATCTTCTTGAATTGCAGCATTTTTGCCTGTCGTGCGTTTGTTATATATTTTCTAGCTGCTGTTTATCTCCCTTTTATATATATATTCCACTTTCGGCTTTTTCTACGCTAGATCTGTTTTCTTGACATTTTGTTATTTGAATGTTTATTTTTGTTACGTTGCTTTTACATTTATGCTATGTTTGTTTTGTATTTGTTATATATATATATATATATATATATATATATTGTGTGTGTGTTTATTAATATATATATATTTTATAAAAGAATAAAATAATAATAAATAAATAAATAAAAAATTATCGTAGTTGAAAATCAGAAAATAAGGGCTTTTTTCTCTCTAATATGTAGAATGAGTTTCTTTCCCTACTAGAAAAAAGATTCCTGTCTCTGGCCTCCTTCTCTTTTTTCTGCCTTCTTATCTCTTTTGAGATAAGAGATGGTTCGTGGAATACTAGTGTTTAACGTTCTGACTTTTCTCGTAGCGCGGAGCAATGGTATATTGTCGCTTGTTTTCATCATGGGGTAAGTTTTTGATTTTTACCTTATAAAGCTTATTAATTAAGCTT
>BGPR01050696.1:0-11000 GCA_013235015.1 Araneus ventricosus
ACCTGGAGTTTAGGGTACGTACTATTTTCTCGCCAATTTTCTTTGCCTTCGCCAAATGCTGTTTTGGATGAGCAGTGAGTCTTTTATAGGTCTCCTGCGCATTTGATGCCTACGGCATCTCAAAACGAGAGATTGAGCACGCAATACCTTTGGCATTGCAAGTGTGTACCGGGCAAATTTTTTTAATTTGAAAAAACATTAGCAGCTTAGCTTTCAGCTGACCGGGGCCCCTCGTAGATTCGCTTTTTCATTGAGAAACGAAACACACAGGGAAAGAACGAACAAAGGAAAAACACGACGTCTGAAGACGATGAAACGTAGCAAGGGAACCATTGTTTCCAGAAAAAACATTCCTTGTTTGATATTTGGAAGCCATAATCAACAACACAGAGAAAGAGAATAAGCAAATTAAATGAACGAAAATCTTTAGACGAGTAGCGAACGGTTATTGAAAAATATCGTTTGGTAAATGATCAAGAATTCCAAACGAAGTATTATTCAAATTCGTACGCCGACCAATCAAATCGAAGAGAGCAGACAGTGGACCAATGGAAATGAGACGAAATTAAGGGCATTCACCTAAGACCGGTAAACAAATCACTGTCGGCGCATGCGCAAACGACGCCGAAAAATCTTCTACTCGCATCCAAAACAAATGTTCTGTCACTCTCTCTTGGCGACAAACAATTGGCGAGCTTAATGGAAACGAAGTGAGTACGCACCCTAAACTCCAGGTTAACCTAATATTTCTCCCCATAATGAGAATCCGCTTTTTATTATTGACTTCAAATGAAGATTAATTCCTTAAAAAGCTGAATTTATTGAAATTTCATTTTTGTTCAAACACAAATATATATTAATAAAACAAACAATGATAAAACAAACATATATCAAAGTATGTATTAATTTTGAAAAGATCAACTATCCAAACTTGTTTCAAAAAGTGAAAGACTTCTTTCTACACGTACTGAGAAAAACTAGAGAGTATATTTCCGAAATCTTGAATCTTATCTATCCTTACTGTCCAGTAGGAAAAACCATATGCGTTTCAGGTAGAAGATGAAGGTATCCATGGAAACATATTTTTCTTCTTAATTTAGATTCCATTTTTTAATCAGTGAAACTCGTCAGAAATAAAATAAATGTTATACAAATTTGAAGAAGATTATCTGTTATTTGTGTAACGTCTTTTTTGAGTATTTATAACAATTCCGATTGTCGTGATAAATACCATTCTCACTATTTCATCAAGATATTTCTTCCATCTTCACATGCTTTTGCCACTGTTAAAGTTATGATAGTAAACATTGCCTTCTTGGACAATTAATGTCTTACTAGAAAATCACCCGTCATTGTATGACGGGTGCAAATTGCCTCTTCATTCGAGAGATTTCCCGTCAAATTTGACGTGTTTAAATAGATATATGTGAGTGAGAAATGTTTAACATTGATTGAAAACAAATAAAATAAGCATATGTTTTATGACAGGAAATGTTTTTTTATTTATATATTATTTAAATATTTCTTTATTCAAAAACCCTCTTGGTTAAGAACATTCCGTGTGAAGTATTTTTCTTTGTTTAACAATTTTAATATAATTCAATAACCATGAAATTCTCAGCTTGTCAAACGCAAGTCAGAAGTTAAAATTTCAAAGGAATTCTTTTTCGAAATTCTAATCAAAACATAGCACTTCTCTGCTTGTCGAACGCTGCCAAAAAATTTTATCAAATTATATCATCACGATTGCAATTAATAATCAGATGCATCGTGGCGTCCAAACTGTATTACGCGCACGATATACCTGTGGCATCATCGCGGCATCTGGCGATATCTCGAATTTGTAATTGCATGTAGATTGGATCCGCCCTCTTTGTGATGTCACCTATCGACCAATAGCGAGCAGCCTATTGGAGTACTTCCAAGACTATGATTACTTCTGCTCACTCTCTTCTTTCTGTATCATCTCACAGCTATCGTGTTTAATGATGTAATGATTTCATTTAGGATTTTAATATAGTTGTTATTCTATTAAATTGTTATTTTATTATCTATTAGTCTTTCTTTGATTGTGTCACCAGCTCTGTAGTTCTCACAATGGAGTACTTCTGATATATATGTGGAATTAGGCATGATAGGTTGAGAAGCTGAGTAGTGTAGTATTGTACTAGTTAATATGAAGCACTTGAGTGTCAATCATTCTACAAACCTAATACCTCGTCGACTGTCCAGTAAATCTAGCCTTAACACATGCCGTTAAGTTAACTTGACCTCGACGTAGGCCTAGAAGTTACATACCACTGACGTAATTTACTACTTTCTATTAAAAATCGGAAATTAATTTGAAATATATGATTAATATAATTTAAAATTTCTCAGTAATCATAGAGAGATAAATTTTATGTCAATCGAAAAAAAATTTTATTTCATTATTTTAGAGCTATTAAATTTTAAATTAGAACGACAATTACACTTTTAAATTTAAAATTACTGAAATTTAGGTTTCTAACAATGAAATAATGCTGTTTAACGTCTCGCAGCGCTTTGGCGCGAGTTTTATTGTTGGTGGCGTCAGAGCGTTACCGAAAGACAGATCTGGGCTATTATATTAGTGATAAGAATTTTATTTCACTTTATTTTTATTGCATTGCTGAAATATTTCAACATACTGACTTCAAAGTAATACTTTTTTAAATCGGGGCAACACACATTAGATGTTGGCTTTTTTTTTTCTCAAAAAATGTTCATTCTTTCTCCAAGCATTTAATCGCAGTATTTTCTGCTGTTTTAAAAATACTTTTTAATTTTTGTATATTGCGTGAAAGGCCAGTTTTTATTTATTCTTCGTTTTGGTTAGGCTTAAGAGCACATTACTGATGCCAAACTTGAATCATTTTGGAACTCCAAACATAATGTCTCCAAGAAGAAAACGAGAGCTACTAGAGCCAAGGAAGCTGCTAAAAAAAGTTTTTTAGAAACTACAGAAGAAAGACTGCACTTGTTTTGTAAAATTTTCGTACTTGTTTGAGAGTAAAATTTGCACATAATATAGGTGTGTAATATTGTACTTTGACTGTAAATATTGCTTTGTAAGATAGTGCACCTACAGGGACGAAGAAGGTATTTCTTCGAGAGTCGAATTATGATGTCCGGTGTCCTAACAAACGATGCTGTCTTCACAATGAATGATATCATAAGCTAAACATTTAAGCTGGGCATTCACGAGCACGCTAGGCTATGTCATTTGTTCCAAGAACTGGTTTGTATTCCACTCGTTCCAGTCTAAAATTTTAGATAAGTCATTCACGGATGTTCCAAAATTTGTTCTGGGACGCCTTGTTTGAGAAGGTTCAAAGTCGCAGACTTACACTCCTTCTCCTCCTCACGGCGGATTTCCGATTTTACTTTCAACATGATCTAGCCTCGTTGCGGGGTCCCAATCTAGGCAGAAACTTTGTTTTACCGCTACCCTCGCAGCGAGGTGTCTAAAGGCCATACGGCTATTCCAATTTGATTTCAAACTATTCGGACACCCATCAGTACAATCCATTTGCCCCAATTTTCATCGGTTTCTCACATTCACGAAAGGTTTTCAATTCCCGTGTTCCAAATTTTGGAACTGAACAGCAAATCCATGACCAGAATTAAAGAGGTAACGCGCGAAGCAGCGCGACGTTCTTATCAGGAATGGCGCTAGAGTTTGCCCGAATGGGGGGGGGGGGCGATTTTCCCCCCCAGGGGGCACGATCTCCCCGACGGGGGGACGAGTGTAATGAAATTGGTCTCAAAATTTCGCCAGATTATTATTTATCAACTACAGTTGAATACCCCGTAAAAAAATTTTCCCCGACGGGATACAAAATTTTTCCCCGACGGGGGGTCACAGCATCCCCGACAGGGGGCCCTGGCCCCCCGGTACCCCTCTGGCACCACCCCTGGTTCTTATTCGTTACATGATGGAGTGAAAAGGGGGAGAGAGGAATGCGCACAAAGTTTAAGTACCCAGAAAAGGGAATTTCCCTGGTAAAGACTCGCGACTCGAAAAGAAAGTTGTAGTGCGCTTATATATATATATATATTTCAAAATTATAATATATAATATTTATCGCCAAGTTATTTTGAGTTCCATCTTCTTAGTTCTAACGAAGTGAGTTGGAAAAAATATTTTAAATTGATGCCTATTTAACAGTGAAATTTTCTCGACGATTTCTAATAATTAATCATTAAATAACCAATTTAATGATTGAATTTTTCTCTGTGAATTTTTGGTGCCGTTTTCTTCAAAACATTTCGATATGCTGCTTAAAGATAAGCGAAGTAATAGAGCTAGAGAAGTTTCGCTAATTCAGCAGATTGCGAACCATTTTATCCATATTAACCTCCAATTTGTCGCACAATAAGAATTGTGCTAAACATTGCTGTCTTCACAATTAATAACATTTTCTAAGCTTTTAAAAATTGCGATGAAGAGCAGATCTTACAATTTTGTTTATTGGAGGGGAGAGAGATCTGCTGTTCACAGAACCACTAGTAGTTCTGTGAACAGTAGACCTCGCTCCTCCCCCCCCCCAAAAAAAAAAATCTAAGATTTTCTCTTCATCGCATTTTTTGAAAGCTTAGCAAATGTTTTGTAAATGCATGTGAAGACAGTATTATTTTTAGAGACACCGGACATCATAATTTGACTCTCCAGGAGATACACTGGTGTGCAGAAGTTTAGCACAATTCTTATGGTGGGACAAATTTGAGGTTAATATGGATAAAATGGTTCGCAATCTGCTGAATTAGCAAAGCATCTCTAGCTGTTTTATTTCGCTTTAAGTGGCATATCGAAATATTTTGAAAAAGATGGCACAAAAAATTCACAGAGAAAAATTGAATCCTTAAATTGGTTATTTAAAAAATATCATCGAGAAAATTTCGCTGTTAAATACGCATCAAATTAAAATATTTTTTCCAACTCACTTCGTTCGAACTAAGAAGATGGAACTCTAAATAACTTGGCGATAAATATTACAATTTGGCGAAGAAATATATATATAAGAGAAAAATTGTCGTTGCTATGAAGATCAGACGATTTATAAGTCAGGCGAAATTATCTTGGCGAGATCGCATTTCTTGGCGAGAAGCGTCTGATAATTCCATTTAGGCTTAACAACTTTTAGCGAATTTTTAAAGTTTTTTAAATTGGTTACTGCTCCATATGGGGTAAAAAAGAAATGGTTTAGATGGTGAATGAGTTTAAATATAAATTTAGAACTAAAAGATAGCCAAGGATTATAAAAATAGGTAACATTTATTTAGCGAAAAGCGATAACGATACACAGCGATACATGGCCATAAGCGAACTGTGTTTATTTACAACTTTGATGTCATTATTTTAATTTTTGGTTAACACTTACTCTTTTATTACCATTAATATAATTATTATATATAATTAAAATAATTATTTTATTACTGAATTAAAATAAATAGAAATAAAACATATACACCGTTTTCTATTGCTTCAAGAAATATTTCTGCCAAATTTGAAGGAAATCGAGCAACGCATTTGGTCGTAATCTCGTAACAAACATACAGACAGACAAGTGCAAAATGCTGGAGTTACAACGTAGACATCTCTTTGCTCGGTGAACTAGTATTTTAAGACAGCTGCAGTTGAATATTTTCAAGTGGGCGGGTGTGAAATGCTTTACATTTTTTAAGTACTCGGATGAAATGATGAATGATGATGATTACTCATCATCTCCAAATATAGATTTTACACCTCTGTCAAGTGGTGTTCATTCATTCAGGTTTTTGTTTCAGATACTGAGTTTATAGTAGCAGCAAGAAATTCCGATTGAAATTCGTCTTTCATTTATTTGGTAAGAAACTGTGTCGTAAATAAGGAAAAAGATTAGAGGCTGCAATGTCAGCAATCTTTAATCTCATTGTTATTTTTGGCTTTATGAGAGTAATTCCATAATATCTCAAGTTCACCGCAAAGTGAGTAATCAACCAGCTCTCCCGAAATAGGCAATGTACTCTTAAGGAAATATGATTTAACTGCTCAAAATAGCTTGTGGTTTTGCTTTTATGATCTGTGGTATTACACCGCGGTATCAGTCTGATGGTTATGCTACCACAATGTCCAAGATTTTGTATTAATGTTTTATTAGAATGAACGCTAGTTGAAATGAGAATATTCAGAATAACGATTTTCTTGACTTATGGACATAATTAATACAGTAAAACCTCTTTAACCCTTTTGCGTTCTTGGTTTCGCTGTGAAACCACACACTGAGAATTTTTTACTGCGCATGGGCGAAACGTAGCGTCATTTTTCTTTCATAACTTAAGATCCAGATATATAAGCGAACTTATATAAAAATTCCAGTTCAATAACGTTAGTATTTACAAAGATATCGGCATTGACACAGCTAAATTGCTTTTGATCTCTAAGAGAAACAAAATGATGAGGATTCTTGCACAAATTGATATTTTTGATCTTCGAAAGTAATATTGAATTTTATGAAGGTTGAATATCCTGAATACTCACGTATACTTACAAATTAAATACGTAATTTAAATTGCATTTCGATGATAACGTATTCGGGGGGAAAATAGCCGTTACCGTGTATTTGCTTCACTGTGAAACCACAAATTTCTTGAAAATAAAAACTGTTAATTTTTTTCCTTCACATAATTATGATCAGCTGCATGTCTAATACTCATTTTTGAAATAAATTTAGAAATTTTCAGAACGAAACATGTAGTGAACTTGAAAGGTTTAAGCGTCCACCCTTGCATAGCGTTTATCCTTTACAACGGCAAATTTTGTTTGGCGCTGAATTTTCGGCCCACAGAAGTAATGTAAAAATAACCTTTAGAAACGGCATTAACGGAATAAAACATTATTAACTTTTACACCTGGTAGAGTTGCAATATGTATGTGAGTACATGTAATAATTTAAATGTTTTAATTTAAAACCGAAAATTTTCGAGGTTTAACATACGACTGTTAAACCTAAAAATTTTCGATTTGATCAAAAAAATATTTATTATTTCCTTGTCTTTTGTGAACAATTTAAAACAATCCCCTTTAAAAAATTCCCATAATTATGAAAGTTATGAAGGAAAATGAATCAGCTCTTAAACGTAAACATTGAAAATGGCCATATCTTTAAAGCCCTATGTTCCAAAATATGTTTTTTATATATTGCGCGCACGATATCTCAAGAAATATTGAATATTTTTACATAAAATCTTTACCGAATATGTATTGTGCTATTTCTACAAACTGAACCACATTTTTGACATATTTCTCCAAAGAAGCTTTTTTTTTTGGGGGGGGAGGAGGCAGAAAAGTTGAAATTTTAACTATTTTTAACATTTTTATTTTAAATTGGTATATAAAACAGAAATTAAATTTAAATGTTAAGAAATTGTGGTTCAGATTCTTAAACAGACTGTTTGGATTACTTAGATACCCAAAATATTGTGTTTAGATAAATATTTTATCCATAACCATGCGCTCAAGGTGACTATCTCATTTTTTTTTTGCTCCAAAAATTATACCCATATTTATCCCTCTCTCAAATAAATACATACCAATACGAAGGTTTGAAAATGAGTGTGCTATAAGAGAAAGAACAGATATTTTTCTAGAAAAAAGTGAGTTTGTGAATTGCATTGTTTCAGAGATATAATGTATCGAATTTGACAGTTTTCCACCATTTTTTCTAGGTTTAAGAGTCGTATGTACCCTTTATGGAATCATTTCAAACTCATGTGATACAATACTGATATTCATATTAGCTTAACTAATGCCTGTAAGCTTTCTACTTTGATTCGTTTGTGTAATAGTTTTTCTCGTTTCTTTTCAGTCAACATCGAGTGCGGAGGGGTCAGGCTCTCTGTCCCCTTCACCTGTTGCACCAAATGCTCCGAAGTTTGGTACCCTCATACCGAACAGAATCTTCGTAGGTGGAATAGCAGCTAATGTAAGTTTTGGTTTTAAAAAAATAATTATTTGATAATAGTATAGGTTTTATAAAATTTTTAGCAAGTTCTCTGATGAACTTGACGTTTTCAATATGTCTCTTGTTCCTTTTTAATCGAAATGTTTGCATCTTTTAAATACATGATGTGTTTTATTTTGCCTTTTTACAATATTTTAGATTTTTATGCGTTTTGATTTTCCGTGTTCTTATGTAATCGACAATTTTTTTGAATGTTTTTTATAGGTTTTAATTTTTGTACTCTGTTTTTGGCGCCATGTTTGAATTTATTTTTATCTTAAGTGTTGCTATTTATTTTCATCTCAAGTGTGTATTTACGTTTTTAAACTTTTAAACTCCTGGTGTGTTTTTAGAAGACTCGGTGCTTGCGTGTTTTGACTTTTTAACCCTTGCCTTTTGGAAATGGTCTTTTAATTTTTTTAAAAAATACGACTTTTAGTATCATAGTGTGTTTTAATGCTTTTGTGATTATGTGTTTTCGTTTTTAATTATATGTACGTTTGCAAAAGTTTTATGATTTTGTGTATTCCCTGTGTTCAACTTTTTGTTTTCTAGCGCATCTTTTTTTATTTACTGGTTGTGGTTTTTGTTCTTTGTGTGCTTGTTGTTTATAGCACTCTGTAAATGGAGTTTTCTCTGTAGTGTGCTTTTCTTTAAATAAATAAATAAATCTCAGTTTTGAGAGGGAGATGTTGAATTAATTATATCAGCTTGTATTGCTTTCAAAATAAGGCCTTAATACAGGGAGGGTTGTTATAATTAAAGCTCGCCTATTGAGAAGCCTCTAGAGCCGGTTCCGAACGAAACGAAATTTCACTAGAATGTATTAGATGTGATGGGCTCTTTGAAAATAAGGAAAATCAGTGCGATGTGGTGCACTGACTTGCGTAAAAACGATATTTTGAGCGGAAAAGACTTATGTTCAGAACTGAATTTCGGCAGCGTTTTTAGTTAAACTAAACAAAGGCTTAAATGAACTATTAAATTCTGCTTCAGTAATAAAAAAAATCCGGAAAAATCAACTCAGATTTTGGCGCAGCGCCATCTATTGGCGAACATTTTATTTTTTTCTTTCGTCTTTTTTCCCCGGTTCTCAATCAGAGTGTCATTGCTCTCTACGTGCTAGTGAAATTTTGTTTCCTTTCGAACCCCAGAACCGGCTGTAGGGCCTTCTCAATAAGCGAACTTTAATTATAGCAACCCTGTATTTGATTTTAATTTTTCATACACGTTTGAAATCAAATATTAGAATTAGTTCTATGCCTATACACACTATTGTACGCAAAAAATGCACGCTAATGTAAATAGAGTATAGGTAGTTAAATCCTACAAAATAAACCTCTCTCAGTTTGTTTTATATTTTCTAAATTGTCCTTAAGAAGTTTGAAATATGCTATTGTAATTATTTCTTAATTATATTTTTGTTACAGATCATTTTGTTGTCTCTTAATTGAATTTTTTATTCTCTATGTCTGTCAATTATACTTTCAAAAATAAAAAAGCGCATCCACAAACAAATTTGAATAGAGAAAACACATAGCAAACAAAAGAAAAGTTTATGTCATCTGACTTCACGATATCTTACGCTTTTCCTCTTGTAGCTTAAAGTTGTATTAAAAAGTTGTAAAGTAAAGCCATTAAACATAATATGAGAACATGAGAGTTACCTCCTATTTAAATGGGGTTTTTTCAAAAAAAATCCTGCGTTAAACCAATCATTTTTTTAAAACAATAAAAGGAATTCATTTGTAGAGTCTGTTGACGCACAGAATGTGATGCGAAAAATTTATTCTGTAACCTTCAGTTGAAATCTCAGCGAGTAAAATTAATTCTCCTATTCACGGTAATTACGTTTCTAATGTTTGGCATTAAAGAAAGAGCGCAGTGCAGACTAGCAAATTTAACCTTCCTTGGCTTCCATTAAAGGAGAATTAAATTACCTAATCAGTACTTTGTGAATGATTCAACGCTCGATTCAAAATAAGATTATTTTTGGACCATCCATAAATGCGAAATCAACATTAAATGTATCTTTTGGTTTTAATGAGCGCCTAAGAATATTAGAATTAGCTACTGAAAAAAATATAAAAAAAACTTTTAAATTTGAGAGAATTCTAAAACAATTCTAAGTTAAAAATTTTTTCCTCATTTTTACATATTTTTCGATTAAATAAAAAACTTCATTGTACAGTGTATTTAGCAACATTTCCTACAGTGCTGCAGCTTCATTAAAAATAACTAGCAAATAAAACAGTTCTCATTCAAAATAACTGAATATTAATTATTTTTATGCTCAAATTTAAAACAGATACAGTTGCCAAAACTGAAAAGGCGTCATACCTCATCATATTGAATACTTTATCTTTCTTCTTTTACAACATATGAGAAATTTGAAAATAATTTACTACAATCCAACTTTTAAAAAAAGCTCAATGACACAAATTTTAAAACAACGTGGCATTTAAAAACTAGGTTTAGCGATTTGAGACTTTCAGTTCTTGCACTTATAAAGAAAATATGATAAATCAAAGCAATTTCACGCAACTTTTAAAACTCAGATATATAATTAGTTAGAAACAAGTGGTTGCGACTCAGTAGTGCCCGGGTTATGATTTGATTTTTTCACCCCCTCCCAGCCTTTTCAGGGATTTAGTTTGTGCAAACGGCGCCCGGGACTTGGTATTTTTTTGCCCCTCAATTGTATTTGATTTTAAAAAGTAACATAAACACTGAAAAAAATTATTTTATTTTATTCCCCTAATCATTAGTGGCTTAACAAGCCTAAATGGAGCCCAGGAGTAGGGCTTCATGTTTCGCTTTAAAAATTGCATAAACGCAGTAATGTTTTGACTCCATGACGCCCATAAAACTGGCGTCCGGGACATCTATATCCCCTTGTCCCCTGGTCTTCACGCCACCGATTCATTTTCATGTATTTTAAAGAAATATCCATAAAACACTGTCTTATATTTTAAAGGGGTAATGTTAAACGAGTGC
>BGPR01050697.1:0-11000 GCA_013235015.1 Araneus ventricosus
GCACTCGTTTAACATTACCCCTTTAAAATATAAGACAGTGTTTTATGGATATTTCTTTAAAATACATGAAAATGAATCGGTGGCGTGAAGACCAGGGGACAAGGGGATATAGATGTCCCGGACGCCAGTTTTATGGGCGTCATGGAGTCAAAACATTACTGCGTTTATGCAATTTTTAAAGCGAAACATGAAGCCCTACTCCTGGGCTCCATTTAGGCTTGTTAAGCCACTAATGATTAGGGGAATAAAATAAAATAATTTTTTTCAGTGTTTATGTTACTTTTTAAAATCAAATACAATTGAGGGGCAAAAAAATACCAAGTCCCGGGCGCCGTTTGCACAAACTAAATCCCTGAAAAGGCTGGGAGGGGGTGAAAAAATCAAATCATAACCCGGGCACTACTGAGTCGCAACCACTTGTTTCTAACTAATTATATATCTGAGTTTTAAAAGTTGCGTGAAATTGCTTTGATTTATCATATTTTCTTTATAAGTGCAAGAACTGAAAGTCTCAAATCGCTAAACCTAGTTTTTAAATGCCACGTTGTTTTAAAATTTGTGTCATTGAGCTTTTTTTAAAAGTTGGATTGTAGTAAATTATTTTCAAATTTCTCATATGTTGTAAAAGAAGAAAGATAAAGTATTCAATATGATGAGGTATGACGCCTTTTCAGTTTTGGCAACTGTATCTGTTTTAAATTTGAGCATAAAAATAATTAATATTCAGTTATTTTGAATGAGAACTGTTTTATTTGCTAGTTATTTTTAATGAAGCTGCAGCACTGTAGGAAATGTTGCTAAATACACTGTACAATGAAGTTTTTTATTTAATCGAAAAATATGTAAAAATGAGGAAAAAATTTTTAACTTAGAATTGTTTTAGAATTCTCTCAAATTTAAAAGTTTTTTTTATATTTTTTTCAGTAGCTAATTCTAATATTCTTAGGCGCTCATTAAAACCAAAAGATACATTTAATGTTGATTTCGCATTTATGGATGGTCCAAAAATAATCTTATTTTGAATCGAGCGTTGAATCATTCACAAAGTACTGATTAGGTAATTTAATTCTCCTTTAATGGAAGCCAAGGAAGGTTAAATTTGCTAGTCTGCACTGCGCTCTTTCTTTAATGCCAAACATTAGAAACGTAATTACCGTGAATAGGAGAATTAATTTTACTCGCTGAGATTTCAACTGAAGGTTACAGAATAAATTTTTCGCATCACATTCTGTGCGTCAACAGACTCTACAAATGAATTCCTTTTATTGTTTTAAAAAAATGATTGGTTTAACGCAGGATTTTTTTTGAAAAAACCCCATTTAAATAGGAGGTAACTCTCATGTTCTCATATTATGTTTAATGGCTTTACTTTACAACTTTTTAATACAACTTTAAGCTACAAGAGGAAAAGCGTAAGATATCGTGAAGTCAGATGACATAAACTTTTCTTTTGTTTGCTATGTGTTTTCTCTATTCAAATTTGTTTGTGGATGCGCTTTTTTATTTTTGAAAGTATAATTGACAGACATAGAGAATAAAAAATTCAATTAAGAGACAACAAAATGATCTGTAACAAAAATATAATTAAGAAATAATTACAATAGCATATTTCAAACTTCTTAAGGACAATTTAGAAAATATAAAACAAACTGAGAGAGGTTTATTTTGTAGGATTTAACTACCTATACTCTATTTACATTAGCGTGCATTTTTTGCGTACAATAGTGTGTATAGGCATAGAACTAATTCTAATATTTGATTTCAAACGTGTATGAAAAATTAAAATCAAATACAGGGTTGCTATAATTAAAGTTCGCTTATTGAGAAGGCCCTACAGCCGGTTCTGGGGTTCGAAAGGAAACAAAATTTCACTAGCACGTAGAGAGCAATGACACTCTGATTGAGAACCGGGGAAAAAAGACGAAAGAAAAAAATAAAATGTTCGCCAATAGATGGCGCTGCGCCAAAATCTGAGTTGATTTTTCCGGATTTTTTTTATTACTGAAGCAGAATTTAATAGTTCATTTAAGCCTTTGTTTAGTTTAACTAAAAACGCTGCCGAAATTCAGTTCTGAACATAAGTCTTTTCCGCTCAAAATATCGTTTTTACGCAAGTCAGTGCACCACATCGCACTGATTTTCCTTATTTTCAAAGAGCCCATCACATCTAATACATTCTAGTGAAATTTCGTTTCGTTCGGAACCGGCTCTAGAGGCTTCTCAATAGGCGAGCTTTAATTATAACAACCCTCCCTGTATTAAGGCCTTATTTTGAAAGCAATACAAGCTGATATAATTAATTCAACATCTCCCTCTCAAAACTGAGATTTATTTATTTATTTAAAGAAAAGCACACTACAGAGAAAACTCCATTTACAGAGTGCTATAAACAACAAGCACACAAAGAACAAAAACCACAACCAGTAAATAAAAAAAGATGCGCTAGAAAACAAAAAGTTGAACACAGGGAATACACAAAATCATAAAACTTTTGCAAACGTACATATAATTAAAAACGAAAACACATAATCACAAAAGCATTAAAACACACTATGATACTAAAAGTCGTATTTTTTAAAAAAATTAAAAGACCATTTCCAAAAGGCAAGGGTTAAAAAGTCAAAACACGCAAGCACCGAGTCTTCTAAAAACACACCAGGAGTTTAAAAGTTTAAAAACGTAAATACACACTTGAGATGAAAATAAATAGCAACACTTAAGATAAAAATAAATTCAAACATGGCGCCAAAAACAGAGTACAAAAATTAAAACCTATAAAAAACATTCAAAAAAATTGTCGATTACATAAGAACACGGAAAATCAAAACGCATAAAAATCTAAAATATTGTAAAAAGGCAAAATAAAACACATCATGTATTTAAAAGATGCAAACATTTCGATTAAAAAGGAACAAGAGACATATTGAAAACGTCAAGTTCATCAGAGAACTTGCTAAAAATTTTATAAAACCTATACTATTATCAAATAATTATTTTTTTAAAACCAAAACTTACATTAGCTGCTATTCCACCTACGAAGATTCTGTTCGGTATGAGGGTACCAAACTTCGGAGCATTTGGTGCAACAGGTGAAGGGGACAGAGAGCCTGACCCCTCCGCACTCGATGTTGACTGAAAAGAAACGAGAAAAACTATTACACAAACGAATCAAAGTAGAAAGCTTACAGGCATTAGTTAAGCTAATATGAATATCAGTATTGTATCACATGAGTTTGAAATGATTCCATAAAGGGTACATACGACTCTTAAACCTAGAAAAAATGGTGGAAAACTGTCAAATTCGATACATTATATCTCTGAAACAATGCAATTCACAAACTCACTTTTTTCTAGAAAAATATCTGTTCTTTCTCTTATAGCACACTCATTTTCAAACCTTCGTATTGGTATGTATTTATTTGAGAGAGGGATAAATATGGGTATAATTTTTGGAGCAAAAAAAAAATGAGATAGTCACCTTGAGCGCATGGTTATGGATAAAATATTTATCTAAACACAATATTTTGGGTATCTAAGTAATCCAAACAGTCTGTTTAAGAATCTGAACCACAATTTCTTAACATTTAAATTTAATTTCTGTTTTATATACCAATTTAAAATAAAAATGTTAAAAATAGTTAAAATTTCAACTTTTCTGCCTCCTCCCCCCCCAAAAAAAAAAGCTTCTTTGGAGAAATATGTCAAAAATGTGGTTCAGTTTGTAGAAATAGCACAATACATATTCGGTAAAGATTTTATGTAAAAATATTCAATATTTCTTGAGATATCGTGCGCGCAATATATAAAAAACATATTTTGGAACATAGGGCTTTAAAGATATGGCCATTTTCAATGTTTACGTTTAAGAGCTGATTCATTTTCCTTCATAACTTTCATAATTATGGGAATTTTTTAAAGGGGATTGTTTTAAATTGTTCACAAAAGACAAGGAAATAATAAATATTTTTTTGATCAAATCGAAAATTTTTAGGTTTAACAGTCGTATGTTAAACCTCGAAAATTTTCGGTTTTAAATTAAAACATTTAAATTATTACATGTACTCACATACATATTGCAACTCTACCAGGTGTAAAAGTTAATAATGTTTTATTCCGTTAATGCCGTTTCTAAAGGTTATTTTTACATTACTTCTGTGGGCCGAAAATTCAGCGCCAAACAAAATTTGCCGTTGTAAAGGATAAACGCTATGCAAGGGTGGACGCTTAAACCTTTCAAGTTCACTACATGTTTCGTTCTGAAAATTTCTAAATTTATTTCAAAAATGAGTATTAGACATGCAGCTGATCATAATTATGTGAAGGAAAAAAATTAACAGTTTTTATTTTCAAGAAATTTGTGGTTTCACAGTGAAGCAAATACACGGTAACGGCTATTTTCCCCCCGAATACGTTATCATCGAAATGCAATTTAAATTACGTATTTAATTTGTAAGTATACGTGAGTATTCAGGATATTCAACCTTCATAAAATTCAATATTACTTTCGAAGATCAAAAATATCAATTTGTGCAAGAATCCTCATCATTTTGTTTCTCTTAGAGATCAAAAGCAATTTAGCTGTGTCAATGCCGATATCTTTGTAAATACTAACGTTATTGAACTGGAATTTTTATATAAGTTCGCTTATATATCTGGATCTTAAGTTATGAAAGAAAAATGACGCTACGTTTCGCCCATGCGCAGTAAAAAATTCTCAGTGTGTGGTTTCACAGCGAAACCAAGAACGCAAAAGGGTTAAAGAGGTTTTACTGTATTAATTATGTCCATAAGTCAAGAAAATCGTTATTCTGAATATTCTCATTTCAACTAGCGTTCATTCTAATAAAACATTAATACAAAATCTTGGACATTGTGGTAGCATAACCATCAGACTGATACCGCGGTGTAATACCACAGATCATAAAAGCAAAACCACAAGCTATTTTGAGCAGTTAAATCATATTTCCTTAAGAGTACATTGCCTATTTCGGGAGAGCTGGTTGATTACTCACTTTGCGGTGAACTTGAGATATTATGGAATTACTCTCATAAAGCCAAAAATAACAATGAGATTAAAGATTGCTGACATTGCAGCCTCTAATCTTTTTCCTTATTTACGACACAGTTTCTTACCAAATAAATGAAAGACGAATTTCAATCGGAATTTCTTGCTGCTACTATAAACTCAGTATCTGAAACAAAAACCTGAATGAATGAACACCACTTGACAGAGGTGTAAAATCTATATTTGGAGATGATGAGTAATCATCATCATTCATCATTTCATCCGAGTACTTAAAAAATGTAAAGCATTTCACACCCGCCCACTTGAAAATATTCAACTGCAGCTGTCTTAAAATACTAGTTCACCGAGCAAAGAGATGTCTACGTTGTAACTCCAGCATTTTGCACTTGTCTGTCTGTATGTTTGTTACGAGATTACGACCAAATGCGTTGCTCGATTTCCTTCAAATTTGGCAGAAATATTTCTTGAAGCAATAGAAAACGGTGTATATGTTTTATTTCTATTTATTTTAATTCAGTAATAAAATAATTATTTTAATTATATATAATAATTATATTAATGGTAATAAAAGAGTAAGTGTTAACCAAAAATTAAAATAATGACATCAAAGTTGTAAATAAACACAGTTCGCTTATGGCCATGTATCGCTGTGTATCGTTATCGCTTTTCGCTAAATAAATGTTACCTATTTTTATAATCCTTGGCTATCTTTTAGTTCTAAATTTATATTTAAACTCATTCACCATCTAAACCATTTCTTTTTTACCCCATATGGAGCAGTAACCAATTTAAAAAACTTTAAAAATTCGCTAAAAGTTGTTAAGCCTAAATGGAATTATCAGACGCTTCTCGCCAAGAAATGCGATCTCGCCAAGATAATTTCGCCTGACTTATAAATCGTCTGATCTTCATAGCAACGACAATTTTTCTCTTATATATATATTTCTTCGCCAAATTGTAATATTTATCGCCAAGTTATTTAGAGTTCCATCTTCTTAGTTCGAACGAAGTGAGTTGGAAAAAATATTTTAATTTGATGCGTATTTAACAGCGAAATTTTCTCGATGATATTTTTTAAATAACCAATTTAAGGATTCAATTTTTCTCTGTGAATTTTTTGTGCCATCTTTTTCAAAATATTTCGATATGCCACTTAAAGCGAAATAAAACAGCTAGAGATGCTTTGCTAATTCAGCAGATTGCGAACCATTTTATCCATATTAACCTCAAATTTGTCCCACCATAAGAATTGTGCTAAACTTCTGCACACCAGTGTATCTCCTGGAGAGTCAAATTATGATGTCCGGTGTCTCTAAAAATAATACTGTCTTCACATGCATTTACAAAACATTTGCTAAGCTTTCAAAAAATGCGATGAAGAGAAAATCTTAGATTTTTTTTTTTGGGGGGGGGGAGGAGCGAGGTCTACTGTTCACAGAACTACTAGTGGTTCTGTGAACAGCAGATCTCTCTCCCCTCCAATAAACAAAATTGTAAGATCTGCTCTTCATCGCAATTTTTAAAAGCTTAGAAAATGTTATTAATTGTGAAGACAGCAATGTTTAGCACAATTCTTATTGTGCGACAAATTGGAGGTTAATATGGATAAAATGGTTCGCAATCTGCTGAATTAGCGAAACTTCTCTAGCTCTATTACTTCGCTTATCTTTAAGCAGCATATCGAAATGTTTTGAAGAAAACGGCACCAAAAATTCACAGAGAAAAATTCAATCATTAAATTGGTTATTTAATGATTAATTATTAGAAATCGTCGAGAAAATTTCACTGTTAAATAGGCATCAATTTAAAATATTTTTTCCAACTCACTTCGTTAGAACTAAGAAGATGGAACTCAAAATAACTTGGCGATAAATATTATATATTATAATTTTGAAATATATATATATATATAAGCGCACTACAACTTTCTTTTCGAGTCGCGAGTCTTTACCAGGGAAATTCCCTTTTCTGGGTACTTAAACTTTGTGCGCATTCCTCTCTCCCCCTTTTCACTCCATCATGTAACGAATAAGAACCAGGGGTGGTGCCAGAGGGGTACCGGGGGGCCAGGGCCCCCTGTCGGGGATGCTGTGACCCCCCGTCGGGGAAAAATTTTGTATCCCGTCGGGGAAAATTTTTTTACGGGGTATTCAACTGTAGTTGATAAATAATAATCTGGCGAAATTTTGAGACCAATTTCATTACACTCGTCCCCCCGTCGGGGAGATCGTGCCCCCTGGGGGGGAAAATCGCCCCCCCCCCCCATTCGGGCAAACTCTAGCGCCATTCCTGATAAGAACGTCGCGCTGCTTCGCGCGTTACCTCTTTAATTCTGGTCATGGATTTGCTGTTCAGTTCCAAAATTTGGAACACGGGAATTGAAAACCTTTCGTGAATGTGAGAAACCGATGAAAATTGGGGCAAATGGATTGTACTGATGGGTGTCCGAATAGTTTGAAATCAAATTGGAATAGCCGTATGGCCTTTAGACACCTCGCTGCGAGGGTAGCGGTAAAACAAAGTTTCTGCCTAGATTGGGACCCCGCAACGAGGCTAGATCATGTTGAAAGTAAAATCGGAAATCCGCCGTGAGGAGGAGAAGGAGTGTAAGTCTGCGACTTTGAACCTTCTCAAACAAGGCGTCCCAGAACAAATTTTGGAACATCCGTGAATGACTTATCTAAAATTTTAGACTGGAACGAGTGGAATACAAACCAGTTCTTGGAACAAATGACATAGCCTAGCGTGCTCGTGAATGCCCAGCTTAAATGTTTAGCTTATGATATCATTCATTGTGAAGACAGCATCGTTTGTTAGGACACCGGACATCATAATTCGACTCTCGAAGAAATACCTTCTTCGTCCCTGTAGGTGCACTATCTTACAAAGCAATATTTACAGTCAAAGTACAATATTACACACCTATATTATGTGCAAATTTTACTCTCAAACAAGTACGAAAATTTTACAAAACAAGTGCAGTCTTTCTTCTGTAGTTTCTAAAAAACTTTTTTTAGCAGCTTCCTTGGCTCTAGTAGCTCTCGTTTTCTTCTTGGAGACATTATGTTTGGAGTTCCAAAATGATTCAAGTTTGGCATCAGTAATGTGCTCTTAAGCCTAACCAAAACGAAGAATAAATAAAAACTGGCCTTTCACGCAATATACAAAAATTAAAAAGTATTTTTAAAACAGCAGAAAATACTGCGATTAAATGCTTGGAGAAAGAATGAACATTTTTTGAGAAAAAAAAAAGCCAACATCTAATGTGTGTTGCCCCGATTTAAAAAAGTATTACTTTGAAGTCAGTATGTTGAAATATTTCAGCAATGCAATAAAAATAAAGTGAAATAAAATTCTTATCACTAATATAATAGCCCAGATCTGTCTTTCGGTAACGCTCTGACGCCACCAACAATAAAACTCGCGCCAAAGCGCTGCGAGACGTTAAACAGCATTATTTCATTGTTAGAAACCTAAATTTCAGTAATTTTAAATTTAAAAGTGTAATTGTCGTTCTAATTTAAAATTTAATAGCTCTAAAATAATGAAATAAAATTTTTTTTCGATTGACATAAAATTTATCTCTCTATGATTACTGAGAAATTTTAAATTATATTAATCATATATTTCAAATTAATTTCCGATTTTTAATAGAAAGTAGTAAATTACGTCAGTGGTATGTAACTTCTAGGCCTACGTCGAGGTCAAGTTAACTTAACGGCATGTGTTAAGGCTAGATTTACTGGACAGTCGACGAGGTATTAGGTTTGTAGAATGATTGACACTCAAGTGCTTCATATTAACTAGTACAATACTACACTACTCA
The DNA here is from genome assembly GCA_013235015.1 of Araneus ventricosus. Lineage (NCBI taxonomy): Eukaryota > Metazoa > Arthropoda > Arachnida > Araneae > Araneidae > Araneus > Araneus ventricosus. The sequence continues at coordinate 8,853 of BGPR01050697.1, forward strand.
GCTTCTCAACCTATCATGCCTAATTCCACATATATATCAGAAGTACTCCATTGTGAGAACTACAGAGCTGGTGACACAATCAAAGAAAGACTAATAGATAATAAAATAACAATTTAATAGAATAACAACTATATTAAAATCCTAAATGAAATCATTACATCATTAAACACGATAGCTGTGAGATGATACAGAAAGAAGAGAGTGAGCAGAAGTAATCATAGTCTTGGAAGTACTCCAATAGGCTGCTCGCTATTGGTCGATAGGTGACATCACAAAGAGGGCGGATCCAATCTACATGCAATTACAAATTCGAGATATCGCCAGATGCCGCGATGATGCCACAGGTATATCGTGCGCGTAATACAGTTTGGACGCCACGATGCATCTGATTATTAATTGCAATCGTGATGATATAATTTGATAAAATTTTTTGGCAGCGTTCGACAAGCAGAGAAGTGCTATGTTTTGATTAGAATTTCGAAAAAGAATTCCTTTGAAATTTTAACTTCTGACTTGCGTTTGACAAGCTGAGAATTTCATGGTTATTGAATTATATTAAAATTGTTAAACAAAGAAAAATACTTCACACGGAATGTTCTTAACCAAGAGGGTTTTTGAATAAAGAAATATTTAAATAATATATAAATAAAAAAACATTTCCTGTCATAAAACATATGCTTATTTTATTTGTTTTCAATCAATGTTAAACATTTCTCACTCACATATATCTATTTAAACACGTCAAATTTGACGGGAAATCTCTCGAATGAAGAGGCAATTTGCACCCGTCATACAATGACGGGTGATTTTCTAGTAAGACATTAATTGTCCAAGAAGGCAATGTTTACTATCATAACTTTAACAGTGGCAAAAGCATGTGAAGATGGAAGAAATATCTTGATGAAATAGTGAGAATGGTATTTATCACGACAATCGGAATTGTTATAAATACTCAAAAAAGACGTTACACAAATAACAGATAATCTTCTTCAAATTTGTATAACATTTATTTTATTTCTGACGAGTTTCACTGATTAAAAAATGGAATCTAAATTAAGAAGAAAAATATGTTTCCATGGATACCTTCATCTTCTACCTGAAACGCATATGGTTTTTCCTACTGGACAGTAAGGATAGATAAGATTCAAGATTTCGGAAATATACTCTCTAGTTTTTCTCAGTACGTGTAGAAAGAAGTCTTTCACTTTTTGAAACAAGTTTGGATAGTTGATCTTTTCAAAATTAATACATACTTTGATATATGTTTGTTTTATCATTGTTTGTTTTATTAATATATATTTGTGTTTGAACAAAAATGAAATTTCAATAAATTCAGCTTTTTAAGGAATTAATCTTCATTTGAAGTCAATAATAAAAAGCGGATTCTCATTATGGGGAGAAATATTAGGTTAACCTGGAGTTTAGGGTGCGTACTCACTTCGTTTCCATTAAGCTCGCCAATTGTTTGTCGCCAAGAGAGAGTGACAGAACATTTGTTTTGGATGCGAGTAGAAGATTTTTCGGCGTCGTTTGCGCATGCGCCGACAGTGATTTGTTTACCGGTCTTAGGTGAATGCCCTTAATTTCGTCTCATTTCCATTGGTCCACTGTCTGCTCTCTTCGATTTGATTGGTCGGCGTACGAATTTGAATAATACTTCGTTTGGAATTCTTGATCATTTACCAAACGATATTTTTCAATAACCGTTCGCTACTCGTCTAAAGATTTTCGTTCATTTAATTTGCTTATTCTCTTTCTCTGTGTTGTTGATTATGGCTTCCAAATATCAAACAAGGAATGTTTTTTCTGGAAACAATGGTTCCCTTGCTACGTTTCATCGTCTTCAGACGTCGTGTTTTTCCTTTGTTCGTTCTTTCCCTGTGTGTTTCGTTTCTCAATGAAAAAGCGAATCTACGAGGGGCCCCGGTCAGCTGAAAGCTAAGCTGCTAATGTTTTTTCAAATTAAAAAAATTTGCCCGGTACACACTTGCAATGCCAAAGGTATTGCGTGCTCAATCTCTCGTTTTGAGATGCCGTAGGCATCAAATGCGCAGGAGACCTATAAAAGACTCACTGCTCATCCAAAACAGCATTTGGCGAAGGCAAAGAAAATTGGCGAGAAAATAGTACGTACCCTAAACTCCAGGT
>BGPR01050698.1:0-10999 GCA_013235015.1 Araneus ventricosus
ATGTGGTTTACTTGATGAATTGATTACTTAAACACATAAACTGTTAACTTGATATTTAAACACATAAATTGTGAACATGATATTATATAATATAATATATAAACATTTAAATATATAAAACTGCCGTTCATTAGATTAAAAAAATGCATTTGTTAAGTTAATTTGTTCGTATATATTTTAAATATCCTTTTTACTAAAAATAAAAAACAAAGGAAAGATATGCATAAATATAAAAAAGGAAAGGTTAATAATGTCAGACATGAATGCAAAAAAAAATTATTCCTAAAAAAAGGAACTAAAGGGTTTATTTATATTGATACATAAAAAACAATCATTTACATTAACTTATATGTCTCTAGACTACATATTATCAGGGGCTCCCTTTTCTTAAGCTAATAATGTAGAAACAAAAACACATTGTATTAACCTGGAAACTTAAAAGTCCGAGAAATCTTTTTAATATAGTCCTGAAATTTCCTCTCTTTTTTTTATGGAAAGGGGGTTAAGAATTGGACGCAAAAATTGTTGTCCGCCATGAAATACCTAAAAAATATATTTATAAAGGAAAAGGTCTTATCTGTTCGGTCCCTGCGATCTCCAAAATGGTCGGATTCCATCTTCGTCAATTATTATCCATCACACAAGTCCGCTCCTTATTCTACAATCCAGACGGGGGACTTTACATGAATGAGCATTTAGAGACTCTTTTTCGTGCAAAAAAACTGAGCAAAAAGAACACAATTCGAACCGTCCCCACCGGAACGAAGTATATGCACCATTTTTTTTTCTTTCTTCAAAAAATCATCCAGCAGCGCGTCTCGATTGTCGAATAATCATTTTTCAAGTGAAGGGATCTAACCCCTCTTCACATCCTGGCCTTGCGTCACAGAAAAAAACAACGCCTGATTGGACACACTTGTTGTCAGGCGCTATTTTAGAGTGACCTTATAGCCTCCCCCGTTCGTAATGAGGGGAGAAAGCAAAGTGACCTTTAAACTGTCCTCCTGCACATAGGCACTCGACAATCTTGCACCAAGGAAGCGAAAACGGAAAAAAGAACATTTCTTGTAGCAGACAATACCACAATATCAATTTAATTTCCTTGCAAAAGATGTATCTGGAAATTATATTACTAAAAATACAGCTGTGAGACTAAGTCTAATAGTAGGTGCCTTGTTATATATTATGCTACTTCTGTAATCATCCAGCAGCGCGTCTCGATTCTCGAATAATCTTTTTTCAAGTAAAGGGATCTAACCCCTCTTCACATCCTGGCACTTATTGCCGAGTGTTCTGTAGATTTCGTATAAATTGAATGAAAACTTTGCATGTTATAAGCAAAAAACATGCAAGAAAATTTGGGATTGTTTAAAGAAACCTAATATCTACTAAATATCCATGCCATTTTTATGAATTGCATGTAAGCAATTCAGCATATTAAACATAACAATTGATAAAATTGTCAGATCATTATCAGCTTTCTGTGAAACGGGGTGAGCCGAAATCTCTTTTCGTCTTCATCTATTTAAAGGTTGGTCCCCTAAATGCCCTCGTGACTGAATCTCCAATGTAAAATGTATACGATACGCGATTGTATGTTACACGATTCTCTATAACTGATTTCGAACCATAGTTTTCGTATTAATTGCAAATTTCTCGACATTTACGAAACGGTCCTTAATTTTTGCACACCAGTGTACAAAGTCATCAACATCCCTAGATATTGAATCGCCATTAGAAATTTGTAAGGAAATACCAAAATCTGCACAAGATTCTTTTAAGTCATCTTCGGACATGTTGCTGGATTTAATTACAAATTTAAATATTATGCTGCATTCATTTAAGGAGTCAAACCTTTTTTGAATAGATGTTAAAGCAGCATCAACAATTGTTAGATAAAATTCAACTTTAAATATAATAATTTCGGGTTTTCGGTCTGTTCACCAGTTCATTTATAATCGAAAAGACGAGCTTTCTTACCGCGCCTTTTAAAAGGAAATTCTGTCTTAATAAAATGAAACCTCTCAACAGCGGCCTCCTTCCGTTCCCATGTTATGTTATGCTTGGTTTACGTTTATGTTTGGAAGTACAATATATATATATGTAATGACTTAGAAATTTTCCCATCTTTAAAATAAATCCTTATTTTCTCATCTTTAAAATAAATCCCTTTTAACGACAGTTAATTTTTAATTACGAACGAATTATTTCTACTTCAATCCTATGATAAAAAACACTTCTACTGTAACTAGACTCGCAAGAGTCTCAATATTTCTCGAGCCTCAACTTCGGTACTTTTCCCTTTTTCATATTATAAAAATTCGCCGCGTTTGTGTAATTTCCTCTATCGTAATCATGTAACGCTCTGAGCAAGTTACGCCCTTTTAGACTTAATTCTTCACTCCAGGCCATGGCTTTAATTTTCCCATAATCTTTTGAAAGTTTAATTTATTATTGAGTACACTATAACTAATTTAATTGTGCCTATTTTCGAAATGTAATAGATTGTTTTGGACTTTAACGACTGCAATCTTCTTCCACTGTCTCTACACTTCACTTAACGGAACAACGTTATATATATATATATATATATATATATATATATATATATATATATATAAACAAGCCCTAATTCGTTATAACTGAGAAAGATAATTTTTTAAGAATCATCTAAAGTAAAAAGTACTTCAAAAATTTCTCATTTCTTTTGAAAAAAAGATACATTTTGTGTTTGCTTGGATCTTTCAACTTTTGCAGAGCTAACTTTAATCCATTTTTTAAAATCGGAAAAATAAATCCTTAATCGTTTCGTTGGTAGTTGTTGAGGAATTAGCAATAATATACAGTGCACTCCCGATTATCCGGGTTAATCACCGGGAAGGATCGCACGGACAATAAAAAAACAAATCCGAAAACTTCTTTTTATTAAAGAAAAAATCAACATCAGTATAAAAATATAATTACATTTGATGCTGTATAACATAAAACTAGGAATATACTGCTTTAAAAAAATCTTTAATGCGTCTTTGCTTCTGCTGTTTGTCCATCTCTTGTCGTATATCGACACATATTTTACGAACCACAGTAATGTCACCGTAATCAAAATCCTCTTTGTCCCATATAATCTCACAAATTTTCCACAGATTGTAGAGCAGCAGAATGAGAAATTGTATTTCCTTCATTTAGCACATCTTCTGCATCAGTACTAGCTGATTCTCCATTATCAAGTTTTTAAAAGATTTCTAATTTTTGTTCAACATTTAAAACGTTTCGTTCCCGTTTCACACCACTCATTTTTACTGGTAAAAAAATTCCACGCTACTAACTGACGATAAACAAGACGCAAAAAGTAAAGGAACACGTGCGAAAGTGAAAGAAGACGAAGTTAAAGAATGACGTGTCAGGGAGAAGCGTGTTCGTACGAGAATTAGCTAGCAGGAAGTGGATGATTTATTTATCCGAAAATTAGGGGTTGAACCGGTAGAGATTGCACGTGGAGGAAGAAAAAAAATCTATTCTTTAGCCTTCGCCGTCACGGCTCACTAGTTTCACGGAATGAATCTCTCGATCGAACATCAACATCGATTTTACATGCATGATAAGCGTGGAAATGTTTTTCTTTAAATTTTTTGTGAGTCCGGAATGAGCACAGATAATCCGCAAACCAGATAATCCGCGCACGGATAATAGAGAGTATACTGTATATTTTTTCTAAAGTCTGTTAAAGTAAAAATTTCATTTGTTGATGAACTCATATCATATTTGCAACTCATATCACCAGCCTCTTTGGCAGAATCCGAATCAGCGTCTGCAAGAAACAAATAAGCTTTTGAATGCCCAACTCCGGTAGAGGTCGAAGTTCACTTTTCTCTTCAGTTTGGGGAAAGAATAATTAATTTTGATCAGATTTCCGGTGTTATTTTTGAATGTATGATTTTTTGTTGTTCTTTCTTTTCCCCTTTTTCTCTTAATAAAAGGTCCAAGATCAGAGAGGCGAACGGAATGTTCTTCACTGAAGTTGAGCAGGAGACCATCCTGGACGCTTAGAGAGGTTTGAGCGCTCTTTAATAGGGGTTATTTTAACATTGTCTATGTGCCAAAAATTCCGCATCAAGCAGAAACAGCCGCTTCAAGAAATTTTACTCTGTCAACATAAGTCACCAATGTTGCGGCATCATTAATATATTTGTCAAATGCCACATCAGATCTAAATGTATTTAGGAAATTGATAGTTCATGGAGTAGCTTAACGGATTCATTAATTATTGACTTAGGAAATTGTAGCAGTTTACCAGCGACATTGATATTTGTAAGGATATCATCCCATATTAAAACTGAACAACAAACTTAAAAGTGGACACGTTGCTCAGTAAGTCCATGGAGTCTTCTCATCTTCAGTATAAACTTTTTATTACCTACTTTGACTACAGTTTTAGAAGGACTTACTACTTTTACTCTACTCTCCCACCTAGTCTCGTTAATAAGGTGGCTTGGTTTGACAAGGTTCTAACTCCATCCAAGTCAGTTTTGAGAAAAACTAGTTTAAAGTTTTCGAAAATTATAACTCTTTTATTTATGATCTAATTTAATTAATTTTTTATAATTGCATTAAAAATCCTTTAGTTAAGAGGTTCTATAGTTTATTTGAAAAAAAATTGTATTTTAATCCTTTATTTTGGAACACAGCAAAATGCAGTTAGAACTTTGTTCACAACAGGCATGGTTGTAACTGCACATAGAACTTTGTCAAAGTAACACTTTTATTACATAAACTAGCTGTTAGCCGCTACTTCGTGCGCGAAGAATTTGAATTATTATTTTTTTTAATTCACGAATGCAATTGTTTCGTTACATGTTGAAAGGGAAAATTAAAAGTTCTGACTGTTGATAATAAATAATTGGACGACTAACAGGAGTGTCTGCTGTTATATTTAGGTAATTTGTTTATCTATGCTAACACACTTTTGTATACTACGTTCTCTGATTTACGTTTTTTGCATGGATGTAGAGGTTTCGTGGGCTGGACACACGTGAACACGCCATATATAGTTGCCCATGGGAAAATTCTGGTTTTTCCAAATGCAAGCCTACCCCTTTGAGTGTTTAGCCCTGAGCCTAGGAAATGCGAATTTTAAAGGGAATGGTTATCTTTTGAACTGGGATGATAAATCCTTCGGTATTATCGGAATGCGTGGGATTAAAACACTCTCTCCTCTCGCTATGCCAGTCATAATAGTAGCTCGCGCAACGTTTGGACCTAGGTGTGTAATGGACGTTATGCATGTGACGTCACATCCTCCGACACGTGACCTGCCGGAGGCAGCCATTGGTCAGTCTTAAACAGCCGACTCAGAACTGCTTTTATTTCTGAGTCGCTTATAGGCCGATCGTTTTGTTTATTCCTCCATAGCTGTTTTTTTATACTCTCGAACTCAAACGGTGCATAAGGTCCATTTTTAACCGTGTGCCAATGCGAAGTCTCGTTACATCGAGGTTACGTATCAATAGTACTAGCACACCGACTTTCAATCTCAGCTTGTCGGAAGGTATCCCTGACAATTCTAAGGAGTTGAAGAACTCTACACAGGATATCATGTTACTTGTTATTACCATTAGCGTATCTACAGATAGATCTCCCTCCATTTGTGACATTTTTTCATTTATATGACTTAAACTTTCATTAGTCAGTGCCAAAATTACCAATTCAACAACCATTCTCTATTCCTCATATATTTTCCGTTACTGCAAATTACATCATTATACTCAATGGTATCATAATGCTCTTACAATCTGTGGAATATATCATCCACCATGCTATATGTCATCCGCTTCTACCATTCGAAAGAATACATAAAACAAAATATATATTTGTATATTTTCTTTAGATATAATTAAAATTACTTTCTAAATTTTAATCTAAAAACTCTTGTAACTATATCATATCTATCAATATATTTTTGTTCCGACGTCAATTTATTGAATAAAATCTGATAAGGAAAAAATACAAATATAAATAACTAAAATTAAATAGATTGCATAACTCAAAAACTGAAAATCAAGCGTCGAGTTGAGTAATTTCAGTTATTATTCTACAAATTATTTATTTATTTTCTCAGCAATTTCGCATAATCGCGGTTTTCTTTATGATCACGTGACGTGTGACATTAAAAATAAGTTATTTCACATGCTTACGCGTTTTTAAGACGTTTTTTTTTTTTTCTTCACGTGATAGTTGATTTTAAAAATAAGTTATTCCAAATGTTTACGCATTCCTTAAGGATCACGCGACAGTTAATTCAAAAATAAAGTAGCATTCTTCATCGCGAATCGCTGAGTCAATGGGCCTTTCTTTGTTAATTATTTAATTGTTGTCTGTAGTCAAAAATATTGAATTTATGATAAAATCACATATCCCAAGTCCGTTCCTGGGTTTCAAGCTACTACTATGCCAAATCGGTTTGGTAGTTTGGTTGTGAAAGCGTAACAAACAGACAGACAAACTTTCGCATTTATTATATTATAGGATTAAACATTAAGAATTTTAGAATAAAATCCGATTCGAAAAGATACAAATATAAATTACTAAATTCAAGTAGACTGCAAACTCAGAAAATAAATATCAATCGTTCGACTTTGAGTTGAATTATTTCAGGAAAGCCAGCAACAATAAATTATTTATTTATTTTTTCCAGCAGGATCACATGATCACGTTTTCTTTATGATCAAGTAATGTTTGGTTTTAAAATTAAATTATTACGTTAGATTTCTCTTTTCCTTACGATCACGTGACAATCGATTTTAAAAATAAAATATTGCTCATGTTTACGCTTTTCTAAGTATCACGTGACAGTTGATTTTCAAAATAAGTTATTTCAGGTGTTTACGAAGTCCTTAAGGATTACATGACCTTCATCGCTGGCCGCTGAGTCAATAAGTCTTTCTTTGTTAATAATTTAATTGTTGTCTGTAGTCAAAAATATTGAATTTATGATAAAATCACATATCCCAAGTCCGTTCCTGGGTTTCAAGCTACTACTGTGCGAATTTTCATCCAAATCAGTTTGGTAGTTTGGCCGTGAAAGCGTAACAAACAGACAGACACACTTCCGCATTTATTATATTATAAGGAAGGATTGCAGTGGTTGTGATACAAAGTTTTAACTCAATTCAAAATGTAATGGAAAAAAATAAAATATTGTATCGTTATAAATGGTACGGCACCATTAGTAGGCTTATTAAAAATGTAATGCAGCATTAATATTCCCAATCATGTATAGGCATAAAGACAAATGCTGTTTTTATATTTTCCTCTTTTTGATCACTTATTGTTTCCTTTTTTGCAACCTTTTGAAACTTAGTCCATAGGTCTTATTTGGAACTCATTAAAACTGCAGTTCTTGCTTTTTCTATTTAATATGCGTTTCGAATCCCTCTTAGGTGATTTAGTAAATTTGATATTTGCTAAATTTTTTGGTTCAAATCTGTCGTGCGATGTTTTGAAATTGACAGTACGGAGGTTTTTCAAAACTATCACACTAGCGAATGGCACAATCTTATTTATAAGTTTTGCTGTTCCTTGAAAAGTCATTAGACCGCATTTGTATGTTGCGATTTGTGTTTCTTTGATTGACTTGTTTCAAAATTCTAATTAATCCTGTTGGAGAATAGAAGTCGCTATTGTTCATGGCTTTTTTAATGTTGCTATGAACGCTATCAACTTCTTGGACTCTTACAGGGCCGAATAATCAAATACGAAAAGTAGGCAACTGCCTAGGGGTACCAGGGGCGTAGCGACCCGGGGGAATTAATGCCCCTGGCGCCAGTTTTAGGGGGCGCCATGGAGTCAAAACATCACTGCGTCTGTGTCATTTTTTAAAGCAAAATATCACGAGGATAAAAAAAATACTTTAATCCGGGTGCCATTTACGCTTGCTAAGCCAGTGATGACGACTGTGACTCCGGCGCCACTTACCATCGCTACGCCACTGAGGGGGCCCGCAGCTTTTGATCTCTTTTTGAATTATTCTTAACGTAATTTAATTTAGTTCTTTCATCTAATTCACAATAGCCTTGAATTCGAACTTACTTAAATTAGAAATAAGTTATCAATTACATTTCAGAAAATTATTCTTGAGGGAAGGGGTGTCTTTTAATATTTTCAAGTGGTCCAGTTTGCTTTGCAGTTGTTGATTGTCTCAACGATTCTGGTAAACTTTATATATAATTATTATTTTATATTTTATGTATTATTATAGTATTATCGAGTAATTAAATTATGTAAGAAAAGCTGTTGTTCATCATTTTTTAAATTATTTTTAAATTCAAATTTTGCATTTTTTTTATTTACCAGATATTGAAACCAGTTATCTTAAAGGTGACACGTAATTAAATATCTTATTTCATTTTGTATCTTTGTATCAGTTCATGTTACTTAAAAACTGTTTATATTGAAATGAATAAAAATTTTCGGCATTATAAGATGGGGAGGGGTAAGAGGACCCCGAAACTTGCATCGCCTATAGGCCCTTACAAGGTTTGATCCACACCTAGGCGCATGATTGTCCTAGTAAGTAGTATTTCATTGCAATTAATTTTACTTGAACGATTATCCTTGAAAAAATGAGTTTCAGATGAATGAATTTCGATTTTGGTGAACACACGAATCCCAACATGTTATTAACTCGGTTCATCCATTTTTCTCAGCTAGTGTGGTCAGTATTTTATGAAAAGCACTAGCAATGTGTCCAGATAAATTTTCACTCCACAACGCATAATAAACTTGTTTGGTAGGTGTGCAGTGCGCAATCAAGTTGTAGATTTTTAATTTTCTTAGGTAAAAAAAAAGAACTAATGTTAACATGTCGAGGAAGTATTACATTTGGTCAGTCAAATAACAATACAGGCAAATTTTTGCTTTTATTTCCCTCATTCCTAACTTCTCACATGTTCACTTTTGACAATTGGTGTACATAATACTTATATTTAAAGTCATCCGTAACTGTCTTTGCGTTCGTCTCTTTTAATTTCTCGCAAAATTCACATCTGCCGCTTGGGGGGGGGGGGGGTGGAAATCCAAGGTTAACATCCGTGACAAAAATTCTGCAGTACATTGATTTTCTAACTGCAGTTATTTTTTCTGTATAACATTGTTGAAGGTACAATTCGTACATTTTCCCAATACTGAGGTGAGAACCCAATTATTCTCTTTTGGTATGTGTCCTGCAGTAATAGAACTCTACTACGAAGGACTTGATGCATTCTCTTACTAAGACTGAGTGTTCTTTGGGTAGTATTCTACTATTTCCATTCTTTCCTCTTTGGTCCTGGGTTGGAGTGTTAGTTTCCACATTTTTAATTGAATGTGCAGTATACACTGGCTTTTGTGATATAGATAATGCTCATAAGTAGAAAGCATTTTTTTAAAAGTTTTTGTACAATCTAAGGACTTATGAAAAAGAAGCGACTATCTGAAGTGTTATACCCTTGACTCTCTCGTTTATTAATACAATGTGGCGAAGTTTGTGCCTCGTAGCTTAGTGAAGAAAACCGTGTATGTATCTTGAATGTGTTCCGTTCTTCCCATTGAGACCTAAATTTGATTCAGATCTGCAATTCTAAAGAGAAAACCATATGCTAAATTTAATCCTTCCAGCTCTTTGTGTTTCTATGCTATTGCGTCCGCATATGCAAGGATGCGCAGAATTTTTAGGCACAGGATTTCGTCTAAATTTGATTGAAACCTTAAATTTTGGCGTTCTGATAACATACCAAATATATTCTGTCTAGTAGGTTTTTCCTGTTATTGTATTTACAGATAGACCGACAACGCAGATGTTACTACAAAAATGGTCTTTTCAGACTCGTTTGAGAGAGTAAAATATATAAATAACTCTTTCAAATTCTTAAACTCAATTCTTCACCCTCTGGTAATAACGCCCAGGACACTTTCACTGCCTAGCTCACCCTAGTTACGCCACTGAACTGTGCGGAGAGTAGATATTATTCTGACGCGGGCCCCTATTGTGAGCAATCGGCTAAAGGCCGGCCCTATACTTCCTTCATTCAGCATATTCTAGTTTTGCAGTGAGTGATCATCCATAACTTCTAAATATCCTTTGATCCTTTCTCTTTCCCTAAGGAAAAACTCCATTCATCTGACAAGTTGACATTAATGAAAGGATTTTCCAAAAGATCTAGTTAATCGAAAAAATAATAATTCAGAAATGTGAAAAAAGTAACTCTTATTCTTCACTGCTTTTCACGATCTGTCAACGAAAAAAGTTATTCTATCCGACGACTGAAGCGAAAATGATTGAGTGTAGGTGATTGGCAAAAGTAGGGGGGCAAAAAATTTATGGACACCTAAAAGTACCCCGTTGTACATGGGATAGAAAACAAAATTTTAAATTGTAGGTATAAAATTAGCTAGCTTACCCGTACGCTATTTTTACACTATTATCCTAAATTTACTCAGCTAAACTGAAAATTATTTTTTCCGCTAAGTGTGTGTGTGTGGGGGGGGGGGGGGGGTGATAGACCCCTTGCTCCCTCCACTGAAATTATTCTACTTTTTATTCCCAAGGAATGAGGCAATAATGCACATTTCGTATTGATAAAATTATAGATTATTTGCTTCCCGTTAACATGGCTGCCAATATGACTCGATTTCTCTGAAAAACAGTCGTAAAAGAATTAATGATTCACGTCAATTATGTGTTGGAGATCCAGATGCTTATTTACTACGATTCATTCTCAAGGAATGTAACGAAGATTCGGTAAATATTCGGCCCTTTTACCTAATATTCAACCTGGCCGAATACTACACAGATATTCGGCCGAATAAATTCAGAACAGCAATTTTTTAAAAGAGCTTTTGAATATAATTCATAAAGAATATTGCAAAATTGAATTTCAGTACATTTACTATAAAAAAAAATCTAATAACATTTATTCAATTCTTATTTGTTCTGAACATAATTAACATTTGTTTTACGCAGTTC
>BGPR01050699.1:0-10999 GCA_013235015.1 Araneus ventricosus
AAATATATTTCTTATCCGACTTCCACGGTAATCTTACCCTATAACGTGAATTTTGATATTCAATCTCCGATTCGAACCTTTGTAGCACATTATCATTACTAGGGTCAGAAAACTCATTTTCGGCTATACCCAAACTCTCTAGTTCCCAAAACTTCTTGATTAGACCAGATATTAAATCTTCCTCAATAATTATATTTAAAGATACAGAAACGTCACGAACAACACTGTCTCTTCCGATTAAGCACCACCCGAAAATTGTTTCGGTAGCAACTAGTTGACCCTTCAAACTCCTTATTCCTCCCAGTACAATATTGTGATAATAATCTGCGCCAACCAAAACAGCAACTTTCCCTTTAGAACACGAATCGGCAAGCTGGAAACCCTCCAGATATTTTTGTACAATTTCTGCTTTTAAGTTAGAAGGTGGTAAATCGGAACCCGAAATCTGCTCCGTTACGAGAGCCTCTATTTTCACACTGAAATCCGGTTTTTCCCGATTCTCCAATTCCATCTTAACCACATCAAAAGTCTTCTTAATAGGACTCTTATTTTCAAATGTAAAAACCGATAGACTTTCCCTTCGGATCACAGGCAGTTTTAATTTACACGCGATATCCTTGTCCACAAACGAACGCATACTACCATTATCCAACAGTAATCTGGCTCGCGTAACCTTTGTGTCATTTCTAATTTTTTACTTCGCAAGTTTGTAGCAACACGCATTGAGGTTTTCTTTCGGAAATGGTAGACAAAACCTGAGATTCTGCAACCGCCCCACCTACTTCCGATTTATTCTCAAGCGATTCCATACGCGACACATTAGTTTTATTCTCCATCTTAAAGCATATAGCTTGGTTATGCTGACCCTTGCATCTATTACAAGATCTCCTTCGGAAGCACTGTCTACTTGTATGTTTACCAAGACAAAAAAAGCATAGACCCTTTCTACGTAATACCTCCTTTCTCTCGTAGGCACTTCCCACTCTACACGAATACGATTTATGACCCCCACTACAAAATAAACAATAATCCACCCTATCCTCTCCTTTCAAAGTAGCGGTAGCCATTAGACCATGAGCCGTAGAGTTCCACTTCATGGTATTACGATGCATAGGGGTTGTTGTAAATTAAACCGCGATTTAGAACCCGAAATAGAAAACAAGGCATTCCTTTCTCGGCATTCCAATTTTGTCCTGATAAATTCTAACAGTTTTTCGATGTTATGATTGGCAGAATAATCACCGTTTCTTCGATTAAATTCCAATGTAATTTCGGGGGGCAAAAGTACAGAGATTAACATTGGGCTATAAGCTTCGGGTTTCACATCTAGGGATTTTAAGCTACGAACCTGAATTTCCAAAGTATCATATAAATGTCTAAGTTTGACTATATCATCAGATCTATGCACAGGAGCGAGATTCAGCAATTTATTCATATGAGCGTGAATGATTATATCACGGCGACCGAATCTATTCTTCAGAATTTCTACAACTGAATCATAGTTTTCATCAGAAATTGAAAATCCCTCAATTACGCTCAGAGCATTTGCGGATAAATAAGATCTTAAGTAGTTAAATTTCTCAACTTTAGATAGAGTGCGAGTGAGCAAGCAAGCATGAATGACGAAGCTTCTTGGTGCTGGGAAGTATCCAAATATATGCAGCATTGCCACTGACGTTACTCGGTACAGCAGGAGCGCCATCTACAATATCAATACTTTCCACACACCCTATTAGCAGAAGATATTTTACGATATCTCCACGATGTTGCTACGATATCCTGAATTCCCCATAACATTGTAAAGATATCGTATGAATATTATAGAGCATCTTATTCTTATAGGGTAGGGATTAAATGTTGTTTAAAATATGAATTATTGATTTTTTTCCTTTTTGTTTAATTTGAATAGCATTTTGTTAACAGAAAAAATTAATAAACTTTTATAATGCATTATGCATGTGAATATATCATATGAGCATTGATGAAGGCCGCGTGAATTTTTCTTTACCTTGTGGCACCATATACCCTTGCGCTGTCTGTTCATTGCAGTCATTGGGTAGGGAAAGGGACCTCAAAATAATTTTACACCTGTGTGGTCTCATATTTTTAAAACCCACCACTGTTTCCCAAACAGAAAGTATTTCCCTATTAGCACCCCCGCAGGGGGGGGGGACGGGAGTTCACGGATGAGAAGCTGTCGTACAATTAAGCAGGTTCTCGCTTCCCTGGTGGATATAGCCGAAATAGCAATTTCAGTTTGTAGCAATCTTGCTCTGCAAGTCTGCAACAACTTTGATACGGCAAGACTGCAAGTTCATAACAAGTTTGAAACAAGATATCGCAAAATTCGAACTCACCATGCGACAAGCTTGTCGTGTCAAGCTCATTGCAAACTAGTAGAAAAAATAGCTTCCTCTCAGGGGTATATGCCCCCCTTCTTCAAAGCCTTATCTATAGAGGGATCACCCTTTTTTATTACCACAGAATAGGACGGTGGGGTTGCCTTCCTACAGAGAAGTGATGCATTTCTGCCCTGTTTTATTATCGCGTAACAAGACGGTGGAGGTTGCCTTCCCCCTTTTTCCTCCCCCTTCTGACATCGCACACTGAGTTGACATACATTTTTAAAGGTTTACTTACTTTAACGATCCGTATGGTTGTAGAGGAGAGCGCGATTCGAACCGACAATCGGATGGCCCCGAGGCCGGTATGATAATACGAGTTGGGACTAGGGATTGCAATCCGGCACCAATTTCAATCCGGTCGGATCCGGCCGGATTGGACACATCAAAACTATTTTGCCTTTTCATTCCAAAATCAACTGCATAAAAGATGATAAAGTGAGTGCATTACAAAGTTTATAAAAAAACCGTTAATTTCTTATGAAATGAACTTTTTTTTACACTGTTATAATTAATCAACATTTACATATGAAGCAACAATAAAAATTTAGTACAGTGAAACTAGTTAAATTGTAATTATTATATTAGTTTAGTAATAATTAGATAATGACGGGCGGTTAAGTTCAGTCTCACTTACCAGATTTCACAAATGACATCAATGATAACTTGTAATGTAACTTATTTTATGTAAGTAACTTATATTAAAACTAACTAAATCCAGCTTATCAACTGAGATCACAATAATTAGGTATTTTAGACATGCCAAGCAGTCTCATTCTTATAATTATAACAATCATCATGAATCTGTTTAACCAATGGCACAATTATACAATAACGAGTTTAAAATTTTTTCGTATTTTTTAATATACTTACTTTAAATTATTATTTTAAGTAAAACAATTTAAAAAATTCACTTTGGTTTTGAAAAAATTTTCGTAGGAAACAAATAGTGTTAATTGTGTCATCTGTCAATCGACTTCTTACAGAGCTACAAATATAACCAGCGGCCTAGAAAGCCCTTTCTGCTTCTACATTTGTCGGTTTTATTGTCAGCAAATACTCATGAATAGAAGACAAGTATTTTCCTCTAACTCCTTCACTTTCACATGCAGTCATTTCCTTTCTTAATGTTTTCTCAAAATCTTTCTCTTTTTTTTTTTTTTTTTTTGGTATTTATGCTCTAGGTTTTCAAATCTTGCTGGATTTGCATTAGTAATTCTTTCTGTAATGTCAAATCACTTTTCAATGACGATGAATCTCAGTTATTTTCTACTATATTATCTACGTTTTCTTTAAAGGTATCATCTTGAACAACTCTTTCTAAGATATTTTTCATTTCTAGTCTTACAACTTTTTTTTCGACATAGTAAATGTATCACCAGTTCGTCTTGTATCATCATCATCTTTTTTTTATTCTGTAAGTATATTAATATTCCTGTTTTCATTTTGAATTGGTTTCAAAAGTGGCATGTTTGTTTTAGAACCTTTAGACTAGTACCTGCAATGCAACACAAATAGGTACATACTTACAATTTAAAACGTTATTTCGGTCACTATATAAGAAGAAAGTCGTATCATAAAGAAAAATTAGAAATATGAATCGTTACTCAATTCATTTCTAAGTCTAATTATCAACTTAAATCATTCTCGTACTCGTAAATGCAACATAATGATAATTCATGAATCAATTGAACAATAAGAATGTCTATATGTGAAGCCGGTGAGTCAGCGTCGAACGACTCGTACACACCACGCATTTAAGTTCCTACTCTTTCAACAACGCGAGTATTTTTTCAAGAAATCGGCTTCATGTATTTTTTTTTTAATTTACCGGATCCGGTAGACGTCTAATGATGCCGGATTACCGGATCCGGTTTTCCGGATTGCAATCCCTAGTTGGGACCCCAGCAAAAAGGGAAGATAGGAGTTTTCGCTTTGTCATTGTGTCAAGTTTGCCTTGTCAAATTTACTGCAAGCTTGTGTTACAAGGAGGGTGGTCGATTATGCTATCTTACCTTACAGGAGGTTTGCTGTAAATTTTTCACGTCAAGTTTCCCATGACAAGATAATGGGGTCTATTCTGGTACCCCCGGTTGGGTTGGGAGACGACACTTTTTCCGTACGTTAACAACGGAAAAAGTGACGTCTCCCAACCCAACCGGGGGTACCAGAATAGACCCGAAAATCAAGAAAAAATCAAATTTGCTGCAAATGTGCATGCTATCTGGGAGAAATGGTGGTGTGATTTTTCTCTGATATTTGCCACCATTTAGCCTCGGTGGTCATCATGAGTCGACGAAATATAATATAATGATAATATGTGCGTGCATATGAGTTGAGATTTTGTGAAAAAATTTATGATGTATAATCTGCTGTAATTTACTTTATTGAAATGCACGTATAAATTGTTTTGATAAATCTTTAATTTAAACAAAATTGTTGCATCAGAATTTAGAGAGTTTTCAATCTTGAGCGGCAACAAAACATTATATAAATATGGCGCTCTCCTTGGGATGAAAATGCTGCCGGTGTTAGCGCAATTTAATTTGTTTCCAATATTGTTTGCTCGAGCAAAATTAGACTAAACTTTAATATTTAAACAATTTATATTTTTTGGTCATGGCTGTTTCTTATTATCTGAACAGCTCTCTAAGATGCACTGTCCGCAATGCCAAGAAGTTTAATTCGGTTTATGTCAATGCAGTAAACGTGCTAATAAATTATAACAATATAGATAGTAATGTTCCCTACATAAAACAAGTAAATTCATCTTCTTCATTTTTCATTGTTCTTCATTTTTATGTGTTGTGAATAGTTTTAATCCATTTAGTTAGATTATTTCATCACGCGAGAGGCCTTTAACACAAATGTATATATTAAGTGATTTTTGTATTAAAGCTGTACAGTATTATCTTGGAAGTACTCTTCGATATTTTTGGCCTTCGATTGCTTTATTAGTTTTAATTTTGATACATTTCTTTCCAGCAGCTTTAATTTTTTTAATGCTAGTTTCACATCATACTATATATTAATCATTTTCAGTAAGAAAATGCCATAAGTTGTATATACAGTTGAACAATGAAGGTTTTTATGTATATAAGTTAGTTTGGCTGCATGTGAGTTGTCAAGTTCAAACTAATACGCGATACCCGAAATGGAAGCATTTTGTACTCTACATCTATCGCAATTATTTCAGGAATTGCTTTTCTCTAACCATAGGTTCTTAATATTTTAATGATTTTCGTAATAGTATGATATAAGAAACTTTTACAAGTTTTGTAAATGAAATTATTACAGTTGAATTTCTTTTCAATGTTAAGAATGAATTAATTTCTCAACATGATATAGCATTCATTATGTTTAAGGCAATATACCTAACAGTGATTCCCTCTCAATTTCCTCTCAAGGTATTATGTCAGAAACTAAAGCTCAGGGAATTTTGATTCCATTTGCTACCTCTTATTTGTACAAAGCTGGGTTTCTGTTGGTTCTTTCAATAAAACCAAAGCATTTTATGAAAATCAATGCAGAAAAGTAATTCCACAATTTTAGAGAATGTGTCATCAATATGTTCATCCATTCTTCTGATTATTATATTTATT
Organism: Araneus ventricosus; assembly: GCA_013235015.1. Lineage (NCBI taxonomy): Eukaryota > Metazoa > Arthropoda > Arachnida > Araneae > Araneidae > Araneus > Araneus ventricosus. Next base: position 6,005 of record BGPR01050699.1, read on the forward strand.
AAATGAATTCTTATGTAACCTAAAGTATGTTTTATATATTTTTATTAGAGATGTAACTAATAATGATTTGGCTGAATAGCCAAATACCGAATAATCAGCCAAATTTCATTCTGAATATTCGGCGGCCGAATACCTACTCTTTAAAAACATTTCACTTTTATTCTAAATAAAATAATCCTGAAATTTTAAATGAAAAAATTAAAGATTAATAAAATAGATTTTTTCATATTTCAAAAAATTGGCATCTTGATGTGTTTTTGTAATATTTTAAATGCCTGAATTCCAATAATAATTCCAGTAATGAGGAATGAGAAACCCACTTTAATTTGGGATTGCTTCACAGAAATAAAGTCATCATTGCAGAATTTGACAATGACAACCACAGAAGAAAATTCAGTGGATAAATCAAAATTACTGGAAGTAAATTCCTATTTTCATAAAGAACTTCTAATATCTAGGACTGAGAGTCCACTTAAATATTGGTGTGTGTGCGAGGGGGGATGCAGAAAAATTTCATAGACTTCAAATTTAGCAAGAAAATATCTTTCAGCTCCTGCAAACACAGTATGTATCAAGTAGGGTCAGGTGGGGTAAAGTGGTCATACATCAAGTAAAATGCTATAACTTTGTAATGAATATTGGTATACATGTAATATTTTTTATTTTAGCTTTGAGTAGTTAAGAACTAAGTTTAACATTCAAAATTATACTAATTGCAACACTTTAGTAGGAGAAAACACTCATTTTGTTTGTTCATGTAGCAGTTTGAAGTTGGAATACCCAATTTAACTTCTCTCCTACATTTTGTTTAATTAAGTTTTCATTAGACTGACTCTGCAGAAAGCTTCATATAGATCTTAAGAATACTTCCTCATTAACAGATAAGCTGAATTAATTACAGATATTATTTTATAGTAATTTAAGTAAGATGGGGTAAAGTGGGCATAGGGATTGGGATACTCATGCATCACTGTTTTAAAATTTCTTAAGCTTAATTTATTAGACAGGTGTTAGTTGAATATTAATTTAAGATATATTACAGATTATAATTAAAGATATGAAACTGGGTAACCCCAATTTTTGTACCAAAATCATCACATAACACATATAAGAAATCAGCCAATTGCAAAAAAGCATGTACTTTTTAGTGTATCAGCAAATGATTTCATGCTACCTTTTTATTTTTTACAAAGGAGCTCATTTATATGATCAATAGAATAGTAGTGCTAAAATAGACTAAAGTAAAGGCTTTATCCAATTTTCTTTAGATTTATAAAAATCTGTCCTTATAATTTATGATGGGCGCGGAAGTTACATGACTTAAGGAACAGCAAAAAAGGCCATGCGCTAATTGCGCTAGGATTTTTGTATCATTGCACTCTAAAAAATTTGACATGAGCTGTACTTACAACTCTATAACCACCTGTTTCATCTATACATGAAGTGGCAATATAGAATACAAGAGAAAAAAGAAAACAAGTTCGAAAACAATAATGAAGGTGTTGGACTGAAGAAATTAGTAATAAAACAACTACAAAATGAAAGAGATGCAAGAAAACACATAAAAACATGCAAAGAAAAACTTGATAAAAAGCAGAAAATGTCTTATTCAGTCAAGTGAATTCACAATTGCAGATAATCAATTATTACAGTATTTCTGTAAGGTTTTGGCAAAAATATGATGGGGAAAGGGGGGGGGGGGGCGAGGATCAAACAAAGGGCTTATTGGACAAGTTTTTAATAAAATAGGAGATTTTCTGTCAATAAAATATCTAAAACTTCAGACTATTACACCTTTCCTGAAAATCATAACATTGTTGGAATTGAAGAGTCAGATTTCCTTAAAATTCTTGATGAGCCAACTTTTGATCATAGGTTATTAAAAATGTATGATTTGAACAAATAAACTGATTTTCTTTTAAAGTTAAAACTATATTGAGTTTTCTTAAATATTTTAAAAATCTTTGCTTACTTATAATACATTTTTATGCTTATTACTTTCTCGTATACGAAGTATACAAAGAGAAAGTATTGTAATTGTCAAAAAATTCGAACTCGAGATTTCGACGAATCTCCACGTTTTAGACCTCCCTGAATCCGAAAAACACAATTTTGGAATTATGTCTGTCTGTCTGTGAACACGGTAACTCGAAAACTATTAGAGCTACGGGGATGAAATTTGGTATGTGATCTTTACACATGATTTGCAGGTTTCCATCAACTTTTGGACAAAATCCACCTACGGGAAGTCCGTCTGTTTGTCCACGTTCATGTGAGCACTATATCTCAAAAACCTGAATACCTAGATGGATAAAATTTGGTACACAGCTTTATCAACCTGAATGTAGGTCTGTATAAAATTTTGGGCCAAATCCGTCAACGGGTTGACTGTCTGTCGGTCTGTTTAATCGCATACTTGTTAAGCATTCGTTTCAAAACCGATCTCCATGCGCTTGCGTCCTTGCAGTCTCTGGTACCAAGCAGAGGATTACGTCAGTTTGTCCTTGAGACGGAGTTTGTGATAGATAGGTATTATCTCCTGTTTTGTTTTCGCTCGCTCGTATAATAGCGGATCTTGCTGGAGTGTGATGGAAAATAAATATTGCTAAGTTTTAATACATAGGCATCTCTTTTAATATGATTCTTCACTTAAATATTTTACAATCACTGTAATCTGCAATGAAAAACCTTCTGATATTCGTTGCATTCTGGATTACAGTAGGTTCGATTTTTTTTTTATCCATGCAAGGGGAGGGGAAATGACAAATTTTTGAGCAGTATACGAGAAAGTTTAGGGCAGGCCACTCCCACTGTTTTTTTAATTATGACCACTTTACCCCATGCACTACTCACTTTACGCCACCCCATGGAGTAAAGTGATCATAAAAACATGATAAATAGAAGGTGCCATAAAATTGTTAAAATCAATTATTTTCCCCCCATGCAATGTGTTCTTCAATAATGTAATGTAAAATAACAACCAAAAAATGTTAAGTATTTTAACAAATTCTTATATTTATAATCCACCTAAATTAAAAAATGTGGATTTTATGACCACTTTACCCCACCTGATTCCATCTGTGAAATGTTTCCTTCAACTTTTATCAATTTTTTCAAAATTTAATAAATAAATTATTAAAGCAGACGATTCTTAAATAAAGCAAATTTCATGATACTTCGTTGCTAAGCAATGGTGAGACTTTGAACAAATTTCTCTTTAATTCTGTAAATATTTTTTAAAGAAGTGAAAGATCGCTGTAAACTTTAAAAGGCCCAAAAGTTCATTAAATTTTTTAAATTAAAAATTTAGCAAGATTTTGCGTTTTTTTGTGATATATTTCGAAAGTGTTATGTTACAATAACTACTTTTATACTATATTAAAGTTTTAAAAATAGCTTTTCAGTGACACAAATTTTATTTGCTTTCAAAATTGTTGCTCTCATTTCAATGATTTTTTAAAAAATTCAATTGTGTATAAAATTCACAATTCGAAGCAATCTATTTTTTATTGTTAGAGAACAAGAATATGTATGAAGATCTGTTGCTAGAACATATAAACAAGAACTGGAAGACTACTAAAGAAAAGTTTAAAAGCAGACGATTCATAATTTATATCGGGAACAACTATTGATCTCGTTTATTTTGATGCTTTTTATTAATGAAAATTTAACTATTTAATTAATTGACCCAAAACATTCATCAAAATCCTTCTTATACTTCAATATTTATGAACGAAATTTGAAGTAAAAACGTTTCAGACGATAAAGGAATTTTGGTATTATAATTTTCTATGCCAAAATAGTTTTTTCATTAAAAATATTGGACATTAAATTGTTTTAATCCTGAGCAATGCTGGGCATATAACAGCTAGGTCACACATATATATGTGGATGAAACCAAATGGAATAGACTTTTTCCTAAAAATGCCCCAAAAAATTATTATTCTTGCATCATAATTTCTGGCTTTTACATTGATAAATAACATGCAACATTAATAAATATACACTTGTGTATGGTGCAACTTAAAATTAAGTAACTGCTAGGACATTTTTATATTAAATGTACTGAAATGTATTTCTGAAATATTCTTTGTTATATATATTTTAAAGCGCATTAAAAAAAATTATTATTCTGAAATTTATTAAGCCAATTATCTCTTTTTATTTGGCCAGGCCGAATATTTGTTACATCCCCAATTTTTATCTAACCTATACAAAAATTATTGGCTATTTTGCAAAATGCACATGTTTCAAAAGTCTGAATACAGCAATGCTATTAAAAACCAGCGGGAGTGGTCTCCCCTAAACTTTTTGTATACTTCTCGAAAAAGGTGCTGTTTCCCCTCCCCCCGTGCCCAGTGGCAGGATACTTTTCAATAGTCTGCAACGGAGGTTGTGTCTCTTAAAAATAGTCTGCAGAATAGTGCACGACTATAAATCTTTTGCTTTCTTTTTTTGAAATATTTATATCAACTTACAACTATTAAAATACGACAAACATAAATTAAAAACCACATAATAACTTTATTATTTGTATAATATAATTGTATGAATTAATAAACAAAAACATATGAAGATTAATCTTTTCTTCAGATAATTAACAATAATGAAGTATCAAGTTGTTTCAGAAGTAATATTAAGCATAGTATACAAATACCTATGCAGAAATTCATACTTGGGGACTTTTCTGTTTTAAACACAGCACTTGGTGTCTTTCTGTTTTGGTGAATTTTTCAAAATACATCACTAGCTCATATAAATGAAATATTCTTCAATATATTAGATGTTATTGAAAAATTTATGCCTCCTGTTTATTGTTAAAAAAATTAAGTATGCCAAAAACTGTCTTCCTTGTATGTTTTTAATTTAAAATGCAATAAATAATTGTTTTTTTACGAAACAAAAACTTTGAAACTTATTAGCACATTTATCCTGATATGCATTTTAATGGTTTGTATGCAAACTGATAAATTGTTCTGCAATTATGCATATATA
>BGPR01050700.1:0-10999 GCA_013235015.1 Araneus ventricosus
TGTGGCACTTACGTTTACAGAATTTTCTTTTCCTTACCTTCATTGTGCTTACGCAGTTTTCAACACACACTGACATATTGGAAATCTCTACTTTATATTTTCCCCATCTCTTGCTTAGGTTACCACACAAAGCTTTCGTTTTGATGGTCTACCTTTCAACTTAGGATATCGTCGACTAACAGTATCCATTATGTAAATAATGTATACAAACTATAGTTTGTATTATAACTTACTATAACTGTAGTGAGTATTATAACTTACACGCCAACTCGTTAAACACTAGGTAGAAGTGTAAACAAACGCCGCAAACAGCAGTTCATGTAGAATCAGAGTTTATGTAGCATCCGTATGCAAATAAATGCAGCAGAGTATCGACTAACAGTGTCCATTATGTAAATAATGTATACAAACTATAAAGTTTTATAACATACTAACGACGAGCGTCACGCCGTTAACACGAGGTAGAAGTTAGACACGGAAGAAGAGGAAGAAGTTAAACACGAGGTAGAAGTGTAAACAAACGCGGCAAACAGCAGTTAACAGTTACAGTTAAAATCCACGAAAGCTAAAACGTAAAAATATTAATTCTAAAATAAAATGAAATGTAAAAAAAATGTGTTTTCTCTTTGTTGACATGGTTCGTTACATATTTGGGTCCCTTTAAATTTTTTTAAATGCCTATATCTTTTTAATTAATTAATTTAGAGACATGCTGTTTTCTGCATATAGTTCATTAAAGTAAGCAACAGTCAATTTTAGTCAATTTTTGCCAATTTGAAGGTTCACCGTCCCCTTAAAAGTTCATTCAGTGGAGATTTTACACCTTCCCAATATGTTCTAACTACTCTTAGACTTCTGCATTTCATTAAAATGTTACCAGAAGGCCAAAATATTGATATCCCTGAAGCACACAAATATTGTACAATACTTTGGGAAATATTGAACAATATTGTGAATACAGAACACCGGACAATAATATTGTATAATATTGAACAATATTAAAAAAGGCTCGAAATTTTTTAAAAGTATTGTTAACGTAAAATTTTGTTGTAAAATTGTTAGATACATTTCAATAATTCATTTTATTTGAGATTTTATACCGAAAAATTCACTGTAACACTTATCTATTAAGAAAGCGAATAATGTATAATATTGTACAATATTGTGTTGACAATATAGCAAATGTACATTGAACAATGTTCATAACTATATGCGACCTCTTTTCTTGCGCTTACGTCACGTTGCGCTTGCGTCACCTAGCGTATCTATATAAAAGTATGGGGATCTGAAGTCAGTTATTGCGCATGCGTTTCGCTTATCATTGGGCGGGAATCCACATTGAACAGATCAACAAAGCCATAAAACTGTAGCATAAAACTGTGTTTAAAATTTCAATTTAGAATTGTTTTTTTTAGATTTGTATCATAACCTACTAAGTTTCATCTACTACTTCTACTTTCGGATAAAATGTGTTTAAATATATTTGTATAGTCGTGTGAAAAATATTACTGTCCATCATAATGTAATAGTATTTATTAAATTATGAATTTTAACTATAAACTTACAGTATATAGCCTGTGTAATATTGTTATCTAATCATTGACTAAGTGATTTATACAGACCTTGGTTACATATTGGTGCTGGAAACTTCTTAAATAGGAAGCATTGATCCGTTCAATATTATCTTATTATTAATTTGTTTCTTTACGAAAATTAATTCATCCACAATGAAAACGCACAGATCAAAGCCATGAAACTGTAGTTTGTGCAATTTGGCAATATATTATAGCTTTTGAGCAAATGTATTATAGCTTACTAAGTTTCATCTTCGATTTCGACTTTCAGATAAAAGGCATTCAAATATATTTGTACAGGCGTGTGAAAAATATTACTGTCTATCATAATATAATAGTATTTATTAAATTCAAAATGTTGTATTGCCTGTGAAATTTTGTTATCTAATCATAGACGAGTGATTTATTCAGACCAAAGTTTCATATTGATTCTGCAAAACTGTACTTAAATAGGAAGCAAATATGATAAATTTAATGAAACAGTGGGGATTTAAATAATACAAATAAATGCATACATTTTCTAAAATTAAATTTATATACGTGCATAAAACATAAAGAATTAGAAAAATGTTACCTAATGAATATTGTAGCTATTAGGGGAGACAGGGGATATAATGGACCAATTTGTAAATTTACATTGTTTGCTCTCATAGCACTGACTTTTTGTGTTTGAAAATATGCCTACATGCTATATATTACTATAATACTACTATTATGTATACTACATGTATACTACATTATCTATAATTACTATTTACAACATGTATAATTACTATAATACTACAAGTATAATTACTTTAATACTGCATGTATAATTACTAGAATACTACAAGTATAATTACTTTAATACTGCATGTATAATTACTATAATACTACATGTATAATTACTATATACTACATGCTATCTATTACAATAATATTTCAGATATTTTGAATGTTTGCTCTCAAAGTACTGACATTTTGTGTTTGATAATATGCCTACATGTAATCTATAAAGATTTATATTACACTCACTCTAAATCTATAATGATCCTTTTTTTTAAATTTAAATTTTTAAGTATCGATTGACAAACGGGACTATTCCGAAGGCTGGGATGTTATGAACCACCATTAAATTTTTAATAATATATTAATAAATTACATTTGTAATAGCATAAAGCATAGAATGCATCATATTTTCTTATGTCTGGCATCAGTGTATGCATATAACGCAAGATTAATGAATATTAAACTTGGCAAATTACACAATGAAAGATTTTTATGTCACTGAAACACCCAATTTTTCTTGTGAAAATGTAGGTTCTGGACAATTCATTACAATCTTTATGTAAAAACTTACTAAGGAATCATCTACAATATAAGGGGGGGGGAAATGAACATGTTTTGGTTAGGTTTTCGAATATAACTTTTTTTCTCTGTTATAAAACTGATAAAATGGACCACTGTCTTTTTTGTTATATATTTGACTAAAATGTAATTCTCAACTTTCATTTCACTACTAAAATTAGTATCATACTGTGAAATGATTCCGTCATCACTGTGTTCGGTATCAGTTATAAACAGAACCTAATGTTACCATTGAAGAACTATCCTTTAACATATCCTTTGTAATAACAGAACTAGGCTAAATTAGTATGTTAATGATAAATATACATTAACATACTAATTTGAATTTTTAACTAATAATCTGTTGAACATTTCAACAGATGATTTACATCATCTGTTGAAATGTTATTATGTAACAATACTACCTATTTTTATAATTAATTTTATTTCATTCAACACTAAGTTTATGTACAATATCCACAGCTACAAACTACTAAAATATATTATTTTTTAAAATATCATACTTTTTCATTTAATTTTATCTTCTTATAGCTGTACTTTTTTTAAAGTTTAAAAATTGACTGAATGTTTATAAAATGAAATTAATAAAAAATATCAAGTGAATAAATAAGGTGGGAAACTGCTTATATCTCATGGAATAGTGAAAAAAATTTAAAACTATGTAATTCGTAACTGTCAGTAATGATTTAATTTGCAAATGTGTATTTTAAAATCAGATAAAAATGGATAAAAAATATTTTTTGCATTGTCTTATTTTCTTCATTAAATTCTTCCTTATTATTTCACAAATTCGAAATTTGCATATAAGAAGACAGGAAATTTTTATATTTAAATACTTGCTTTTAATTCCATTTTTCCAAACTAATTATGAGTTGCAAATTGCACATTTAGCCCTATGCAATTAGGTAAGATAGGGGAAAAAATTTATATAGTTTTCAAATGTTGGTCAAATACTTCTTTGACCTCAAGGATAACAGAACCGAAAAGTTTCCACCTCTCAGGAGGGAGTTTAAAACCCTAGGTGGGAAAAACTGAAGTGAAGTGGCCTTTGTTGCTTCAAATCCCATAACTCTTTAATTCAATTTTCCCTCATGCGGTTAGTGGTTGTGACACAACTATAGAAAGAGAAAACTACAAACAGTGCAATTGCTCCTCTTCTTTCTTACTTTCCTCTTTTTTCGTGTTGCTGTACAATGCGATGTTGAACCTCTCTCCTGCTCTTTCAATGTCAGTGTAAGTTGATTTAGGGTTATTAAAGATCTCAGGGATATCTTGCAGGTATTTACTAAGGTTGAACAATTACACTGCTTGTAATTTTCCCTTTCCATAGAGCCCTGTGGTTGTGTGACAACCGCTTATCGCACGAAGGAAGAGACAGGATTTTTTGCATTCGATCACAAGATTAGAATTCTGCAGATATTTAGAGCTATAGAACCTATCTTTGACTTTACCCTTAGCCTCTTTCAACATGAGAATATATATATAGTGTGGAGTAAGAGCAGTAAGTAGAGTAAGAATATCAACAAAGAATAGAGCAAATTACTACAACTTGTTTCTAAATCTTCTCATATGTTTCTATAGCGGTCTTCACAATATGTACATCAGCATTATCTATTGCTACAAAAGGCTATTCTCCAAGTGGCTAGCGAGTTTGCGAAATGAAACGCTCCTTATTTGCAAGACTGCTTAGAAATTGTCTCTGAGGGTCAAGGAGAACTGTGTTTTCATTAAAAATTGTTTCTCTTATGGTACGCTTCATCATGCGCCTTTGGCGTTCAATAACCTTTGTGTTAACACTCCTTTCGGTATATCCGTAAAACTAACTGTTACTTCATCGCCGTAATGCCTCTTGAGATAAGACATATATGTGATGTAAACATCATCGAAAGTCTCTTTCTTTGGACAAACTGCGTGATGAATAATAGAGCCTCCTTCAAGAACGAAGTAAAGATTGTCAGTGTTACCAACTGGTCGATCTGGAACTGTATAAAAGATATTTTAAAAAATGGACAGCAAGAGGCTACATATAATTGGAATATTTATGAAAATAGTTTATTGCAGTTAAAAAAATAAGCAATGTTAATTATTGTTTTATAATCTGGGTACGATCATTTTGTGCGTTAAAGGTTTTGCACGTTCGAGGGTGATTGGGGAGAGAAGTTCCCCCCTCAGGGATGGAAACTTTACGGTTTCCGTTTTCTTGATGTCAGAAGAGTGTTTGACCAAACTTTCAAAACTTTATAAAATTTGCTCCTAATTGTCGTTTTTTGGTCTCATTGCAATGGACTAGTTGTACTCTCTCTCCTAACTTCCACACCTCACTAGCGCTCTAGTATTGGAGCTCTGACATATGTATGTGCTTAAAAAAGTGGATACTTGTACATACAAACTTTATTTAGATAGAATATTTGATTGTATGTGTCATCTTTTGTAAGAATAAAGATTTTTTTTGAAAATTGAATAATCATTTCAAATTTGATAAGAGTTTGTAATCGTACTACTGCAGCAAAATGTATAGTGTTGGTACTCATTCGACGCAGAATTTTATACTTTGAGACTTTCATCCCTACCTTTTTAACACTAAATGTGTAGTGTTCAAGAAATCTAGGAAAAACTGACCTGACACTCCACTTCACTTCCGTTTTTCACCCTGGGGGCGGAAGCTCCCACCTTAGAATTTTAAACTTTTCAGTTCTGTTATACTTGAGGTCAAAGAAGTTTTTGAAAAAAGTTTCAAAACTATATAAATAACTATATAATATAAACTATATTTATTAATGTCAATTGTAACTTGTAACAGTGAAGATCAAACATAAATCCAACATAAGATCCAAAAATATGAGTTAGTTTTGAAATTTGTAAATAATATATCCATGTTTGGTTGATTCATTGTACCAAATGTAGAATAATACATAAAAAAAATGTCCTATTCAGTTATTTTAGCTGCATTAAATATATTAATATAATATCTTATCTCCTTAATATGTAGAGTAAAGTTTTCCAAAATATAATTCTTTAATCCAGAAAAGAAAAATTATTCACGGAAAATATTTACTTTTAGTTACTCTAAATCACTTTTAGTTACTGTAAAAATAGAATGGCTTAATTGTCAGTAGGCACATGGGTTGAAATTTTTTTTCAGCACTAGAGGATTTTCAAAATAAAAATTCAGAAACAAAAATAATAGAGGGTGGTAGATGGTACCCCTTGATCCACTGTACCCCAGTCTCTTCTATATATAGTAATATAACAGATATATAGGAATTTCTCAAACTAAAAATCCCTCATCTATAGCAAAGATCATTTACTTCCCCTTTTAAATTTTTGACTTAAATTCTTAAATTGTGTAGTAATAAAGATCCATTTACTTGTATGTTGTTAGCATTACTGCTCTTCAAATTTTTAAGAAAACAGATAATTTTATTGAATTAATAAAAAGAGTTTAATTGCTGGTTTTGGTATCTTTGATTTGTGCGAAAGAATGTGACAGTCCTCCAGAGACAAATACAGTGCGTCCTTTGCTTCATTGTATACTTATAAAGCATACATACTTATGTTCAGTACAAAGCTTAAGTTGAAGAGGTTTTAGATTCTTATAACTTAAGAGGTTTGCCTTAGATTCTTATTCTTTGTAAATTACTTATAGTTTGCATATTCTGGATGTATGGATTTCTATGAATTTTTTAAATTTTACATTTTAATCAAGTGTTTATGTCTGTATCTTCGTATTTGTATTTTGCTATACAAAAATGTTGAATATTCGTTAGTCTAATTTTAGTTAACAGAGTTTTTTTTAATTGGTGAGGCATTCATCCTGTTCTTTGAGTAAAATTGTATTATTTTAATTACAGAATGGACCATTTGGGCTTTCCTCTTAGTGTATTTAACCCTCTGAGTGTTTCACACGTATTTCTACGTTGACCTTGGACTACCCCAAAAGCGTAAAACACGCATTTCAACGTGTGGTCGAAAACACCCCGAAATCTGTTTGCACTGAATTTTACGTTCATTGTGAACTGTCTTTAAAGTGCAACACACGTATTTTTCCGGATTTCTTACCCCCTTTCATGGTTTGACATCTTGATTGATTATCTGGGGAGAGCAACGGTCAGCACAATGAAGACTGATAAGGATGTGCTTACTGCAAATTAGGGATGTCACAGGATCCAATACCCCACTCTCCCCTGTGGTGTGGTGAATTCTAATGCTATTTGCATTGAGGTTATCTTTCCGGAAGAATTGCAGTGTCGGATTTTTTTTTTTGCATTGTGTGTGTCGGAAATTGGAATCGCATTCTGGATTAGTTCGGTTTAATGTCAGCCTGGTTTGATTCTGTATTATGTTTCAAGTGCTATTTTTTAATACAATTTATGTGATATAAGATTTTTTTCAATGCCTCAAAGCTTTAAAGATCCATATCGAATGGTTACGTAAAATAGATATTGTGGTTTAAGTAAAATAGATTTCGTTCCAATACCGCATTCAAGCATAAAAAAATTGAAAGCCTGGGGGGTTGCTAAGAAAATCAGCTATTTATATATAGTTGAACAGTGTTCTTGAATGAACACATTTTACCCACGTTCAGCTAATTTTATGATATTAATGTAAACTTCTTTCATATTAATAATCTCCATCTACTTATTTTTCCTTTAAAAAATAGAGTAAAATTAAATTTTTGTCAAAAAAAATAGAGCAAATTTTAAGTTATGAAAATGAAGCATTATTTTTATTGTTTTATCTCTCAGATAAAATCGAAAATTTCAGTTTTACAATGATTATTGGATTATATAGATTTGATTTTTATTAAAAAAATTAATTTTAAGGTTTAAGTGTAATTTTTTTAGACTAGAACAGATTTTAACTTCATTATTACACTATTTCGAAAAATATCTTATAAATTCATAAAAATTACAATGAAAAAATTCATTCCGAAGAAGAATTATTATTTTATTAAATAATTATTAGTCGGAAATTTATTTTTAGGTCACTCTGAACTGAAAAAATAAGGTACATGGAAATAAAAGTTAAATAAAGTGGAAGAAAATTTTATTTTTTACATTGTAAAATATTTTCTTTTTGTTAAAGGCAGGTGGAAATATAGTGTAGATGAAAACGTTATATACTAAATTTGATGTTTGTGTGATCTTATCAGACTTTTAATAATCTTATTATGAGACTGATAATATCTGCAGCCTATCTCTCTTACGTTTCTTTCAATAATCAATGAAAATGTTTATTTCTTGCTTAATATAAAAGAAGACAAAAATATTTCTCAGAAAAAATTATAGGAATACTGTATTTACGCATTAGTTCCTGGAAGCACAATTTTTTTTCTGATGTGTTATTAAGCATTCTTCTATAAATGATTAAATCTATATAGCTAAATTGAATTGCTTTCGGTAAATGGCATGCCAATTGCAAGTTAAATTTTCATTAATGCTCTGAGAAAAGAAATCCACTAATATATGTTACAAACCTTTCATACATCCAGATCCACTAATAACAACTTTGAAGACTGTTCTTCCAATAATAATAGCAGTCTCTGGCTTTGAATTATTTCAAAATATTACCGTCACAAGCCAGATCATGTGTTTTATCGCAATACTGTAATACTGTGTGCAGTAATTTGTAAAGTATAATTTTTTAAATAAAATTCTGATTTATATATATGTTTTTATTTGCATTCTAAACTGTAATGTATAATAATGAGACTGTTATTTATTCTCCAAGCTGTATGATATATTTGAATTAGATCTATAATTTTATTTTTTTTAAAAAAAGAGTAAAGTGTCAGTTTTATGTTAGTTAAATTTCTTTATATTTGGTATGAAAAGGCCCAAAAATATTTTTGAATACCACACCGACAACGTCCAAGACATCTATAATTTGTGAAAAGGCACCTGAATAATTTCGAATAGGTGTTAGATCTTTCTCCTTATTCTTTGATTTTGCCAAGTTTGCAAAAAATTGTCTGTCGAAAAAAAAATTCAATATTTTTTTTTATTTCGCATTTTCGTAAAATTGATAGAAAAAAAGTTTGATCGTTTTTACTTTCTAGTAAACGAAGTATAATACAAAGAGAAAGTATTATAATCGTCAGTCGTAAATTTCAACACGAGATTTTGATTAATCTCCACGTTTTAGACCTCCCTGAGTCCGAAAAAACACAATTTTGGAATTTTGTTTGTGTACACGGTAACTCAAAAACGGTTAAAGCTAGAAAGACGAAATCTGGTTTATGAACTTTATACAAAATTAGTATATTTCAATCAATTTTTGGATAAAGTCCGTAAACGGGAAATTTGTCTGTTAGGGTTCATATGAACAAGATAACTCAAAAACTTAAATAGCTAGATAGATAAAATTTGGTACATAGTTTCAAAATTTAGGAATTTAGGCCCGTATTAAATTTTGGACGAAATCCCTCGAAAAGTTGACTGTCTGTCGGTTTCCGTAATCGCATGCTTGTGAATACTATAATTCCCAAATGCAACGACTTAAATAAATGAAATTTGGTATGTGCTCTTTTAACCCTAATTGTCCAATTTTCGTTTTAATCGGGTAAAAAAAACCACTAATGTCCCTGAAACTCAATATACCATTACTTTTCGATAAAAAAATTATAAATAAAGAATTAAATTTAATTTTGAAAAATTCGCGACTGGATGCTCTAGTACTTGGACTATAGTATCAAAGTTTCAAATTTCAGGTGAATTAAATTTCCGTTTATTATAATAGAAGATAATCTCTTGCGTACTAAATAAAGGTATATGAATAAGCTATTTCTTCCCACATTTAGTGCATTGGTTTTCTAAATGTAATCTTTAGTTTGAGGATTATTAACTTGGCCTCTTAAAAGGCATATGTAACAAGTTTCAGTACAGAGGGTTGTAGTATATTGTTTTCTTTAAAACATTATTCAGGGGTTAAGAAGGTTATTTATAATCTTTCATATGTATTAATTATTACAGCCTATTTTGAAATATAGATTATTATGTGACTATCTATATAATAAATGTTTATGTGCTTACAAAACGTATTAATCCAGTTAAGCTCCGCTTATATTTGTGATCGGCTCTAAATTTTTTACCTTTTACCGAAAACTAAATCAAGAAACAATATGAAAAGTTTTATAGTGCCATCAGATTGGTAAAATATATATAAAAGGCATTGTCTTTGATCCTTTAAATTAAGGAAAGAATTTTTACATTCGTAGACTAATATGCTGACGTGTAGACTGAAAATAAATTGAAGTCAAGAATAAAAAAAAGACAACTAATAATATGAAGTACAGCCAATATCTGAAATACAACTATTAATAAACATCAAATAAATTGAAGTCACAGACATCTAAAGAATATCAACTTTAAGAAAACTACCATAAATGAAAAAAAATGCAAATAGCACATTGTTTCATTTCAGGCTCATTAACCTTTATGGGGTTTTTATTAGGGAGAAAAAAGTCATCTGCCAAAGAGCTGCTGTGCAATACTAAGTGTTTTTGGAGAATTTTACAATGCAATTCTTTGGTAAGTTTTTTTTTTCTTTTTCTGCTTCTACAATAAAAATGTGTTGTCTAAAATTCATTAAATATAGTTACAATATGACCAGCAATAAAAGATTAATTCTTAAGCAATTTGTGACAATATTTTTTTATTTCAATCCATGGTTAAATTAGACAATACCATGCATGTCTGGTTTGTTTTTCTAGTTTGATCGCCTTGTTTTTATCAAATGTATTAATTACAATGTTTTGCAATTGTTAATTTGCAAACATTATAATATTTATTATGCAAGAAAAAGGAATTATTATTTTCATTTCAGAAATATACAGTGTTAATCTGTGTTATTGTAGCTGTGCTTCTGAAATTTATGGCATGAACATCAAAAGCATCATGGTAATAAAACAGCTTATTAGAGTGAAGATTCCATGATTCTCACTAATTCTGTTTCAGTTAATTACTTTATTGGTTCCTTTCATATGCAACATTAAAAATTGATATATGTTGTAATTTCAATATCCTATTTTAAATACATATACAGTGAAAAATGTATTAAAGGTAACAAATACAACATGA